>CM046034.1:25600023-25757735 GCA_025215565.1 Flaveria ramosissima
GGGAGCTATACTCATACTCCCATCTAACTATAGACTCAAGTTCAAGACCTTCAACCATTTGAAGAAAGGCTTTGCCTTTGGTTGCTGATCCCGCCCTTTCATCTTTCTCTCTTAGCTTCAACTCCTTTTCAATCTTGGTCCTAGCGGTTAGCTCAGCCAGATGAAGACTGCTCAGATGATTTATGATATGAGCAGCTATCTCAGAGTTGGAGGGATTGGAGAATGGCTTCTCTGCTAACTCAGCTATATCAAACCTGCTTAAGTGTAGTAAAGATAAGGCATTAAGCGTGTTTATCTCACTAGTCACTCTCTCAACAACAATGTTGTGAGAAGAGTCTTTGAACCTCCACTGGATTATCTTCTTTCTTGGCATAAAAGGTTGACTTGGTACTCTTTCCCCTATCTTTGAATCCAGTAGAGTCACCTGCCTTCTTTTTAGCTTCTTCTCTTCTTCATTTAGTGAGTCAGAGTTGAGGCCAAAAAGAATAGCAGCCTGGTCCAGTGTTCCTATTAGCAGACCAAGGAATTGTTCTCTAGTGAGGGAACATGAGGAGCCATCAACATAGGTTAGCTTGACTGACCCCTCCTCACACGAGATATCGCTCAAGGTAGTACATTTGATGAGCTTCGTCTTATCTCCTTGAATTCTTCTAAGGAGATTTGTGTGGAAGGTTGAGAGGATGACTTGGGTAGTTGTTGGGTAGGTAATGGTGTTTGGGTTCTAGGGAGTGTTTTGGGTTTGAGGATGGCTAGTTGAGGTGGTTGTGGTGAGAAAGAGGGTATGGTTGATGGTGTGGGTTCAGGAGTGTAAGGCTCAGAGGTTGGCTTAGTTTTGATGGGAAAAGGGAAAGAGATTGGTTCAGGTTGAGGTTGGGGTTGAGGTGTTTGCCTGGAAGTCATCCCCTGTACTCTCTGGTACATCTCTTTCCTTCTTCCTGCATGAATGTCAGTCTTGATGCCACTGACATGTCGTTGCAACGTCTTCTCGGACATATGACCCACCTGCCTGCCAGAGAATTCATGAGCCCTTAGATAGTCTTTCACCCAGGCTTTGTCACCTATCTTCTTGATAGCTGCATGTCCAGCTTCCTCCTCCTTCTTCTTCCTCTCTCTCAGTTTTTCGTTGGCAACTTTCTATCTCTCTTTCTCCATTTGTGTAACACCCGGAAATTTTAAAAGATGTAAAATGAAGAATAAAAGTAAAGAAAAAAGAGGAAATGCAATTTTACCCAAGTTGAGGGTTTAAATGTGCAAAAAGTACATAATTTTATTATATTTTGTACAAAAAGGTGGTATGGCCGCCCAAACCATCCACTCCACCTTTTTCATTCGGGTTTTAGAGAGAGAAAGCAGTGAAACTTCGGGTTTTGAAGAAGAACAAGAAGAAAAACGAATTCAAGGTAATAATTCTATATTTTGAGGTGTTCTTGGTTGATTTCAGTTTGGGTTTATGCTTATGTATGTATTTGTATGTTCGTATGTGTGTTTTTAGTGGGTTTCTAGGTGTTTGAACTAATTTTGTGTTCGGGTTGAAGAAGTCTTGCCTAAAAGTTGCAAAAGGTGAGTTCTAGAACCCCCTTTTTACATGTTTTAACTGCTTTTGGGGCTGGAAATGCATGTATGGGTATGTTTTTATTAAGTGGGTATTTATACCCGTATGTTCATGTGTATATGTATGTGGGTGGGGTGTATTTGGGCGTATTTGATGTTATGATTATGTTTTATATGTGTTTAAGATGCTTAGAATGTAAGAACTAATCTTAGAACATGTTTGGATTTGATTTGGCGATTGAATGATGTTGATTAGCTTAGGTTGGCTGCCCATGCGCCTGAATAGTGGCCCATGCGCCCAACGGTCGAATTGCCTAATTGTCCCCAAGTGCCCAAAACCCATGAGCCTATATAGTTCCCATGCGCCTAGAATATTGACTAAGTTATGGGTCATGCGCCCAAAAGTTCCCATGCGCCTAAGTGTTCCCATGCACCTGCAGAGTGCCCATGCGCCTAAGGACTTAGAATTATTTTTGAAATGTTGGAAAAAAAGGAAGTTTTAGGCTATGACTTGGGATGTTCCCGGGGATGATGTATGATGAATATATGGTGATGTATGATGCTGTATGTGATGTTTATAATGATGTTATGGATGATTATGATGTGTGATGATTACATGATGTTGGGTGGTGATGTGTGATGATGTTATGTACTATTATGATATGTTTCTTATATTCCTTATTACGTATGATTATGTAACTTTACGTGGTGTGATTATGCAAATAAACGTAAAGTATTATCTTAACGAAGTGAAAGATTTAAAATATTGAAAGTGGAACATAATGAAAGAATGTATGAAAGTCTTGCAAGCAAAATGTAAAGTGTGAAATGTACGAAACGCGCGATGCGCACGAAAACAACTCTACGAGAGTTGTCAGCTCAACTGTGTGTCATAGCGTGCGATCTTGGCTAACTCATGAGGGTTTACACATACAGTGGGAGTCAGTCTTGGTGACTGCTCTATACGTGCGATATGGTAATAACTGTGTGTTTTATAGCGTGTGATCTTGGCTAACTCATGAGGGTTCACACACACAGTGGGAGTCAGTCTTGGTGACTGCTCCATATGTGCGACATGAACGAAAATAAACGATGACAGAAGATAATAAATATTACCTTGATGTATAAAGAAAATGTTAACGAAATAAAGGTAATATATTATTATAAAACTAGAACTCACTCAGCAACACTGACTTTTATGTATTTTCTAGTTGGCAGGTAATGGTTGCTGAGGATGGCGCGGGGCAGCTACTTGGAGAATTTTGGATGGCATCCAATTTATGCTAAATGACATTTTTGTGATGTAATGCAAATGATGAGATTTTGTAACGGTTAACAATGTTGTATTATTTTGCAAAAGTAGTCATGAATATGTAAAATGGTTTATTAATAATTCCGCTGTAATGTTTTAGCAAATTTGAACTTATGTTTTATGTTTATGCGCGATGATTGTCCAGCTATACGCGTCCCGGGAACGGGGCCTTACAAGTTGGTATCAGAGCCAAAGTTCAAGAGAAATGGGTAAATATTTTCAAAAACCTAAACTTAAACTAAGAACGGGACAAAGGGAAGGGATGCCAGACCAAGTAGCTACGTGCATTAGGTATTTTCTTAAAAGTTAACCGGTATTATGTGTGCATGTTATATGATCTGTTTGCCTTTAGTAGATTTAGATACTGATGTAGTCAGGATAGGAAATGCTTGGGTTATGAAGAGTAAGGTAAGTGGCTAATCACAAACGGACTCACTATACTTGACATAAACTGAGCTATTACCTTGAATGACCGTGTTGGTGTATGAATGTTATAGTGTGTTTAGAGGATGGCTGGTGGTAGATCTTTGAAGGCTTTGCGAGGTGAAGGTTGTGGTGGACGTGTGCTGGACAACGTGTCACAAGAAGTAGGGCTAGGGATGCTGAAATGGCACCCGAAGAGCCCGAGACACATCACCCGGAAGGCGGTGATGAGAGTGCTAATCTGAGGACCGTAGTGAAAGAGGCGGTTGTCAAGGAAGTTCAACAGGTAATGCAAATGATACTGCCGTCTGTGGTGACTGAGGTGATTAGAGCGGTGAGGGCGGCCGTGATTGAGGTGAACAAGAAGGGTAGCGACGATAGGAATTGGAATGAAAAGCAGGTTGAACGTGGGGGCTTCACTCCAAACAGCAAGGTTGCCAGGGCAGATGACCAACGTGCAGTAACACCCGGTGTGGGGGTGAGGAGGTGTGGTAAATATGGTAAGGGGCATACTAGAGAGTGTAGGTGGGGATTGAATGTATGCTTCAAGTGCGGGAAGGTAGGGCATATGGCAAGAGAGTGTGGGGTTATAAGGTGTTATAACTGTGATGGAAGGGGCCATATGAACAGGGACTACAAGAAGACAAGGGCTGAGAGTTCTGGGGCGAAGAAGAAGGCCGGAAACAAAAGGCAGAAGGCGGGCGCTACAGCCTTCACGATGACTCGGGAGGAGGTTAGGACAGACCCTGATATGTTGTCAGGTATGTTTCTAGTAAACCAAACTCTTGCCTCTATGTTATTTGATTCTTGTGCTAGTAGAAGTTTTATTTCTACTGCCTTTTGTGCTAAGTTGTCTATTAGGAGTAGGAGTATTGATGAGCCCTTCGATGTAGAAACTGCCATAGGTAAGTCTACCAGGATTTTTTATCTGATTGAAGGTTGCAACATAGAACTAGAAGGTTATAAGTTTCCTGCCAGACTATTTTTGATGACCTTAGGCAGGTTCGATGTAGTCCTAGGGATGGATTGGTTGGCGGACTACGAGGCGAATATTATGTGTCGCCAGAAGATGATCCGATTGACAGTGCCTGACGGGAATTCGGTGACGATCTACGGTGACCGAGTCACTACAATTCCAAAGGTGATTTTGATGGCGGTGGCGGAAAATGCATGAGACAAGGATGTAGTGCCTACTTGGCCTACGTGAAGGATGTGGATACGTCAACACCACAATTGTCTGATGTACCGGTTGTATGTGACTTTCCGGATGTGTTTCCAGAAGATTTACCAGGTGTGCCACCAGACCGTAAAATCATGTTCTAGATTGACTTGATACCCGGTGCCCAACCTGTTGCTAAGGCACTGTATCGGTTAGCCCCCTCCTAGATGAAGGAATTGATGGAGCAACTGCAAGACTTGCTTGATAAGGGGTTCATTAGACCAAGTATCTCTCCCTAGGGTGCTCCGGTCTTGTTTGTGAAGAAGAAGGACGGTAGTATGAGGATGTGAATTGACTACCTTGAATTGAACAAGTTGACGGTGAAGAATCGGTATCCATTACTGAGGATTGATGACTTGTTTGATCAGCTCCAAGGTGCCAGTTTGTTCTCGAGGATAGATCTTTGATCTGGCTATCATCAGCTGAAGGTGAAGGAGCAAGATATTCCTAAAACAGCTTTTCGTACGCGTTATGGACACTACGAGTTCCTCGTCATGTCTTTTGGTTTAACTAACGCGCCAGCTGCTTTTATGGACTTGATGAATCGAGTGTGTCGGCCGATGTTAGATAAATCAGTGATTGTGTTTATTGATGATATCCTGATTTATTCGAGGAGCAAAGAGGAGCATGCCGGTCACATTCGGGAAGTGTTGGAGACGCTGAGAAATGAGAAGTTGTATGCTAAGTTCTCCAAGTGTGTGTTCTGGTTGTGCGAAGTTTAGTTCTTGGGTCACGTGGTAAATCCCAAGGGGATCATGGTGGACCCGGCTAAAGTGGAGGCAGTGATGCCATGGAAGTCTCCAAAGACGCCATCCGAGATTCGTAGTTTCTTGGGATTGGCGGGGTATTATAGAAGATTCAGTCAAGACTTCTCTAAGATAGCTTCCCTGTTGACTAAGTTGACCCGTGATGATGTGAAGTTTATATGGGGTCAAGATCAAGAGAAGGCTTTTGAGGAGCTAAGAGAAGGAAGCAAGGAATTGGTGGTCTATTCAGATGCTTCTTACTCAGGGTTGGGTTGCGTGTTGATGCAGCGAGGAAAGGTTATAGCCTACGCATCCCGGCAATTGAAGGTTCATGAGGTTAATTATCCTACTCATGACTTGGAGTTAGCAGCTGTGGTCTTTGCATTAAAGATTTGGAGGCACTACCTATACAGGACGAAGTGCATCATCTTCACTGATCACAAGAGATTGAAGTACTTCTTTGAGCAGAAGGATTTGAGTATGAGGCAAAGGCGATGGTTGGAGCTCATAAAAGATTACGATTGTGAGATCCATTACCATCCGAGCAAGGCCAACGTGGTGGCAGATGCCCTTAGCCGAAAGGAGAGACCCAAGCCGATTCGGAAAAAGGCTTATCCATTGATTATGACCTCGGATGTAATGACTCAGGTCAAGGAGCTTCAAGACGGGGCGTTGAAAGAAGAGTGCCTTAACGTCGAAAGAATGAGACGTCTAGTCGCAGAGTTGGGTGAAAACACTCTTGGTGTTAGAACCCAATTCGGACGGATGTGGATTCCTCGTTATGGGGATTTGCGTGGAAAGATCATGGATGAAGCTCATAAACTTGATACTCTATTCACCCTGGTGCTACAAAGATGTATCAGGATAGAAGAAAGATTATTAGTGGTCGGGTATGAAGCACGATGTAGCAGAGTATGTGAGTAAGTGCCTCACTTGTTTGCAAGTGAAGGCGGAGCATCAGAAGCCATACGGAAAGATCCAACCTTTGGATATACCCGAGTGGAAGTGGGAGCATATCACCATGGATTTTATTACAAAGCTACCGCGTACCGCGAAAGGGTATGATGCCATATGGGTGATAGTTGACCGTTTAACGAACAGTGCTCACTTCCTACCGATCCATAAAATGTATTCCTTCGAAAGGCTAGCGGATCTATTCATCAAGGAGATTGTAACTCGTCATGGTGTACCAGTGTCTATCGTGTCTAATCGTGACACCCGGTTTACATCCAAATTTTGGAAGAAGTTCCACGATGCGATGGGGACGAGGTTACATATCAGCACGGCTTATCATCCTCAGACGGATTGTCAGTCGGAGAGAACCATTCAGACGCTTGAGGATATGCTTCGGGCATGCTTCATTGATTTTGGAGGAAGTTGGGATGACCATTTACCATTAGCCGAGTTCTCATACAATAACAGTTGTCATGTTAACATTGGTATGCCCCCTTATGAGATGCTATAGGGTAGGAGTCTTAGAACACCCATTTGTTGGGGTGACATTGGTCAGAAAGAGTTAGAGAGCATTGAGGTGATTGAGGCTACAACTGAGAAGCTGGAAAAGATCAAGGCCTTTATGAAGGCAGCCAAGGATAGGCAAAAGTCGTATGCCGATAAAAGGCGTAGACCGATTGAGTTCCAGGTGTGTGATAAGGTTATGTTGAAAGTCTCACCATGGAAGGGTATCATTCGGTTTAGAAAGTGGGGCAAGTTGAGCCTGAGATATATAGGGCCTTTCTGAAACATTTCTCGAGTAGGACAGGTGGCCTATAGGTTGGAGTTGCCAAGTGAGTTAAGTGAAATTTATCCGACATTCCATGTATCTCACTTGAGGAAGTGCTTAGCTGATGAAGATATGGCCGTACCACTAGAGGAAATTGTAGTAGATGAACGGATCAATTATGTGGAGCAACCAGTGGCGATCATTGAACGCAAGGAAAGGAGGTTGTGGAATAAAGTGGTTCCCTTGGTGCGAGTGCAGTGGAGGCACAAGAAGGGATCTGAGTCGACGTGGGAGACTGAGGAAGAGATGAGACAGCATTACCCTACATCTATTCGAGGAATAATAGATTTCGGGGACGAAACCTATATAAGGGGGGTGGACTTGTAACACCTGAAATTTTAAATGATGTAAAATGAAGATTAAAAGTGAGGAAAAAGGAGGAAATGCAATTTAACCCAAGTTGAGGGGTTAAATATGCAAAAAGTACAAAATTTTATTATATTTTGTATAAAAAGGTGGTATGGCTGCCCAAACCATCCACTCCACCTTTTTTATTTGGGTTTTAGAAAGATAAAGCAGTGAAGAAGAACAAGAAGAAAACCAAATTCAAGGTAAGAATTCTATGTTTTGAAGTGTTCTTGGCTGATTTCAGTTCGGGTTTATGTTTATGTATGTGTTTGTATGTTCGTATTTGTGTTTTTAGTGGGTTTCTAGGTGTTTGAACTTATTTTGCATTCGGGTTGAAGAAGTCTTGCCTGAGAGTTGCAAAAGGTGAGTTCTAGAACCCCCTTTTTACATGTTTTAACTGATTTTGGGGATGGAAATGCATGTATGTATGTTTTTATTAAGTGGGTATTTATACTCGTATGTTCATGTGTATGTGTATATGGGTGGGGTGTATTTGGGCGTATTTGATTTTATGATTATGTTTTATATGTGTTTAAGATGCTTAGAATGTAAGAACTAAGCTTAGAACATGTTCAGATTTGATATGGGGATTGAATGATGTTGATTAGCTTAGGTTGGCTGCCTATGCGCCTGAATAGTGGCCCATGCGCCCAACGGTCGAATTGTTTAAGTGTCCCCAAGCGCCCAAAACCCATGCGCCCATATAGTTCCCATGCGCCTAGAATAATGCCCAAATTGACTAAGTGTTGGGTCATGCGCCCAAATAATGCCCATGCGCCCAAAGGTTCCTATGCGCCGAAGTGTTCCCATGCGCCTGAAAGGCCATGCGCTTACGTACTATTATGATATGTTTTCTTATGTTCCTTATTACGTATGATGATGTAACTTTATTTGGTGTGATATGTTTTCTGATGTAACTTTATGATTATGACGTGTGATGATAATGAATGAATGTATGAAAGCCTTGCAAGCAAAATGTATAGTGCGAAATGCACGAAACGTGCGATGCGTACGAAAACAAGTCTATGAGAGTTGTCAGCTCAACTATATGTCATAGCGTGCGATCTTGGCGAACTCATGAGGGTTTACTTACACAGTGGGAGTCAGTCTTGGTGACTGCTCTATACGTGCGATATGGTAATAACTGCGTGTTTTATAGCGTGCGATCTTGGCTAACTCATGAGGGTTCATACACACAGTGAGAGTCAGTCTTGGTGACTGCTCCATATGAGCGATATGAACGAAAATGAACGATGACAGAATATAATAAATATTACCTTGATGTATGTATGATGTATGATCATGTGCGATAGTAAAGAAGAAAGGTAATATATTTTTATAAAACTAGAACTCACTCAGCAACGTTGACTTTTATGTATTTTCCAGTTGGCAGGTAATGGTTGTTGAGGATGGCGCGGGGCAGCTACTTGGCGAATTTTGGATGGCATCCATTTTATGTTAAATGACATTTTTTTGATGTAATGCAAACGATGATATTTTGTAACGCTTAACAATGTTGTATTATTTTGCAAAAGTAGTCATTAATATGTGAAATGGTTTATTAAGTATTCCGCTGCAATGTTTTAGCAAATTTAAACGTATGTTTTATGTTTATGTGCGATGATTGTCCAGCTGTAAGCATCCCGGGAACGGGGTCTTACAATTTGATCTTTCTCTTTCTTAAAGAGCCACAAGATCGTGTCATTGTTGTGAGGAGTTAATTCCTTGAGAGAGAATCCCCTGGAGCTTAGAAAAGTTATCCTTTCACTCCTCAGCTGCTGATCAGCTTGTTCTTTCTTTCTCTTCCTTTCTTCCGTTAAGGCCAACCTTGTTGCTTCTTCTTTTTGCTCAATCTGCAGCAGGGTTGCCTTTTCTAACTCAATCAGCTCCTCCAGTGGTAGAAAGAAGAACATCTTCACAAACAACTCCAAGATTGACAAGCTTCTCAATGATATCCACCCTCCTTCTATTGTTGATAGCCTCCTAGTTGGCTGCAACTGCTTTACTACTTACAGCTAGCAACTTCCTAGTGGGGAGTCTACCTTTTCTTTTCAGCTTTTCTAACCTTTCTTCCTCTTGAATTTCTTCCACAGTTATCTTCCTCTTCCCGTTGGTGTCTTCGGAAGTTTTAGATTTTAGAGGTTCTTGTGTAGAGGTTTCAGTTGAGAGGTGGTGATTGGAGCAAGTGGTAGTGATGATGTTTGAGTGAGGGGTAAGCTGACAAAGGCCTCACTATTGACCTCTGATCCTAGTTCAAGAAATGCATCTGTGACAATTAGATCATCAGATAGGGAAAATAACCCTTCCACAGCTTCAATCTCAGCTTCGGAAGTTTGAAATGGTTCTTCCGAGGCTTTGACTTCAGCTTCGGAAGCCTGTGGAATTGCACTTTCTGTCCCAACTGTTTCAGTTGTTGGGCCATCAGTCCTTATTTCCCCTTCGAATTCAATCTCAGGTTTAAATTGGACCTTAGGTTGACCAACTTCTTGGACATTGGTAGAATGTGCATTCAACCTCTGAAGCTCCTCAGCTCCAAAGTACATCACAACAACATCATGGCTTGGTTGTTCAATGGAATATCCCATCAGGAACTTGGAAAAGAACCTGTTTAGATCTTTGAGCATCCTTGGGTCCATTTGAAGAACAATTGGAGGAGGCTTAGGGAAAACATTAGCTTGTTGAGCAGGATATCTTGAAGTTAGAGTTGAAAGAGCCAGACTTTGTGGTTCCTTGTCTATTTGTCTCTGAACACTCTCCCCCTTTTTGGTAGCATCATCCTGAGAGCTTGATGAGCTAGAGGAAGAGGTCAAGAAGACCTGAATTGGTACGTGCCTAACAGATCTCTCAGTCAGTTTCTCAGCTAGTTTGACCTTGAGATTTTCAATCTTAAGTTGTTGAGTGGCGGACCTATTTTCTAAAGTCTTAACCCTGGATTCAAGGTTTGAGACTTTAGAAAGTAGGTCTCTTATGGTGAATTGCAGACTTCTCTCATCTTCTTTTGAATAATCATGGGGAGACGAGGTAACATACCTGGTATGTTCATCCTTACCACCAGATGGTTGCCGTAAATTCAGTCTCAGAGATGTTAGCACTGTCCTGAGGATCCAATGAGTCTACTTTAGTAGTGGCAGATGAATCTACATGAGTCCCCTCCACACCAGTGGAACTCACCTTAGTTTGGGCTTGTTTATGGGGGCTAGATGTAACATCCGCCCATTTTCAAACTATAAACCCAAACCCGAACACATTTTGAATTTTCATACGTTAAAATAATTCATTATTAAATTATTAATTCATTTTGATGAATCAAAATGCCCTAAATGTATTATTAAACTAATTTTACGAATATTATTGTTCAATTTTCATTTATTATACCATTTAATCAATTTATAATAATTTCATAATTTATAGAATAAGTTTTATAAATTTTAAAAGGTTATTAATATCTATAAGATTTTAAAATATTCAACTAAAATAAATAATCAAATTACAAGTTCTTGTAAGATTTATAAAGTCTATAAAGATTTTATAAAAAAATAAAAAGTTGTTAAATTAAACTCTTAATAAATTTAAAGTTTTAATTGTAGTTATTCTTTTATATATTTAAATTATTTAATCTTATATTTATTTCATTTCCAATCATAACCCCGTTTTAAAAGACTTGTAACTCACCGTTAACACCATTCATAACCTCCTCCTAACCTTAACTATTAAAGCAAGCTTTAGGCCTCACTTTTCATTTGCTCATTCTCTAAAAATCTCACTCACATATCTTTCTTTCATCCTTGGCTTTTGATCAAATTCAAGAATTTTCATTTACAAGTAATTTCAAGAATTTTCTAATACTAAGGTAACCTTATAATAGCTTTTATATTATGTATATCTATATTGTTCTAATCATCCTAACATTCAATTGTTCTCATGTTCTTATTTTTATTCTTTCTTCTACTAAATCTCTTTTAATTTTAATCTTTATCATTTGATCATTAACATATAACATTCACTAACCTTATAACAATCACTAACATTCCTAAATCAAGCTAAGAACACGCTAACGTACACAAAGAATCCCGTTTGCATATGGACGGCTATGCCGCCGCATTCGGTTATTCCACAAGATTATTTCTCTAAATGATGGCTATGAAAAAGATTTGGAATATTTTTATATAACTCAAATGAAGTCTAATATACCATATATCGACATAATTAATTTGTTCTAACCCGTTTCATGCTTTAGCAATTTTAAAAGTGCACATAAGTGTCTTACCATATATTTGGCAGAATATAGTCTGACTTCAACTAACCATACCTTGGTCATAACAAACTAAATTTTAGTAAGATCAGACTCCAATATTAAGTTCATTTAATTACCTTTTTAACGATAGTTTATACGTCTTGAAACTCAATCGGACGACTCAGAAATAGCCTTCACAAGATAAATGCGCATTTCAGCACCTTCTGTCTTGTGCTGCTGTTTAGACCTATTTACAGATCTTTTCATAAAAATATTTCTGAACAAAAGTTGTCCGGCAGACTCTGAACTAGTCAACTAAAAATTTTTATAATTTTATGAAACCGTTTTCTATTTTTAAAACCTGTTCAAACATGTACCAAACATTCTGTCCAGAATCTAAAATTGGTACACTAATCCTTTTTATATCTACCTTTCACTTTTTGGCATTCTCTAAATTCCCTAACTTCTTGTAATGAATTCCGACCTCAAGTTATTGTTTCTTTTTATCCTTTAGGACATCACCTTTGACTCTTGAACATCCAAGCTTGCTTATGTACTCTACATCCATCATTATACAATGTGAGTTTTCCATGCCTCTTTTTACTTTATTCCACACCTTTTGGGGTGAAACATTTTAAGCTTATAAATATACACTTGTAAAACATCTTGAATCTTGTAATGCACGAGCAATTCTTTTATAAACCTATCATGGTTATTTGAGATATTTGTGAGCCTTATATGATAGTCATCTTGTAAAAACAATCATTAACTATTGCTAGCCTAGCGACGTCATAGATCTATAGGCCTGACAAGCTTATTTGGTGCTAAAGCCGAGGTTATTGCCGGCTCCTAATGACGTATGCTTGTTCATCATGGGAACCAAGTACACTTAGCTAATTGTTGTAACTTGTAATGGTCATCTTTTGTAAAGGTTTGATTGTATCATTATGCTATCTATATTCTTGCAATATTTCTTAACCTATGACATGAATTGCCTCTTAAAAGTTGTTTTTATACGTATGTACAAATTCATGGGAACTCACCAACGTTATATGTTGACCTTATTTTTAACATGTTTCAGGATGCTACTTTGAGGAATTATTCTTTTTGCTCATATAGGACTTGGACCTAGTTTAATTAAATATTTTATTTTGTTGTTTGAATCTTGATTGTATTGTAATGATTTATTTGTTTATTATTATTCAATGAAAAATGGTATTTAATATTATTTCAACTTATTTAATTCCATGAGCTATGAACAATCTTTTCACATTCGTCCGCCCCGATGATTCCGCCATCGGTCGGGGTGTGACAGATTGGTATCAGAGCCATGGTTATAGGGAATTAGGTTATTAGAAATGGAATGACCTAAACTATAACTAAGTACCCTTACATATGAGTCCTCTCATGTATATGCTTAGATAAGATTTTATGTGCCTTATATGCTTAGACATGATTATGTGATTGTATGCCTTACATGATATTTCCTTTATACCTTGATTCTTATTAATGCACACATGATTCTTAAATCATATTCCAAGGCATTGTGCCTAAATCAAATGGTTTTCAAATTGAGCTTTGAATCATTATTCATGGTTTCCAAGTCTCGTCAAAGTCTGTGTCCTATAACTTGAAACATGTAATGCTGGAAGAGTATGATGCATGTATCTCGAGGTGTTCTGTCTAGGCAAGGTATTCATATAAATCCAAATCAACCGATGGATCCATTTACCTTACCTGGGAACCCTTGGGGTGAGTGTCCGCTTATAGATACGCATGTCTTCTTTAAGGTTGTGGTTGGCCTAATACTTTGATAAGTCAACGTATTTGCCTTGGTTTGTAAACCAAACTTTACACTTGAAACATCTTGTTGTTATTGTATTATCATTGACTTTGTGTTCTTGGATTTTAAAACTCATTACCCAAATCTCATAACGACTCTTAATAATCTTTCTGAATGTTTTCCCCTTAAAACCTTACTTATTCTGAAAACCCATTACAATGATCCTCTTATTCTGAACTGTACCTTTAATATTAACAAACACGATTCTCGTATCAACCTCACGTTAATGCAACTTTGAGATATCAATATCATCTAAGAACCATGCCGAAGTTGTCTGCTTTGAGAAAGCTCCTATAGAGTTGTATTTCATCCAAAAGTGTCTTAAACATATTTCTCATGTTCGTCACGCCGAGTCTCGTATTGATCTAGTGTTTGGTGCTTCACTCGTTACCAAACCTTCCTAATCGTCTTGCACTGTCTGAAATGCAAATGCTTGAAAGCCACAAAAATTCCAATCAAATTGATGAATCAAACCACATTGTGAAGAAACCCATGAAATCATGAATCATGAAATCGAACAAACTCAAGTGTAGTAAAACACCGTAGTCAAAACTCATCGAGTTAAATCGTTCCCAAGAGTTCACCTGCGCACATGAAATAAAATCTAAGTCTCCTCACATCTTTGAAATCAGTCTTCTCGTAATTAAATTTCGGGACGAAATTTCTTAAAGTAGGGAAGAGTGTAACATCCACCCATTTTAACTAATTTTACGAATATTATTGTTCAATTTTCATTTATTATACTATTTAATCAATTTATAATAATTTCATAATTTATAAAATTGTCATGGTTATTTGAGATATTTGTGAGCCTTATATGATAGTCATCTTGTAAAAAACAATCATTAATTATTGCTAGCCTAGCGACGTCATAGATCTATGGGCCTGACAAGCCTATTTGGTGCTAAAGCCGAGGTTATTGCCTGCTCCTGTTGACGTATGCTTGTTCATCATAGGAACCAAGTACACTTAGCTAATCGTTATAACTTGTAATGGTCATCTTTTGTCAAGGTTTGATTATATCATTATGATATCTATATTCTTGCAATATTTCTTAACCTATGACATGAATTGCCTCTTAAAAGTTGCTTTTATACATATGTACAAATTCATGGGAACTCACCAATATTATATGTTGACCTTATTTTTAACATGTTTGAGGATGCTACTTTGAGGAATTCTTCTTGCTCATATAGGACTTGGACCTAGTTTAATTAAATATTTTATTTTCTTGTTTGAATCTTGATTATATTGTAATGATTTATTTGTTTAGTATTATTCAATGAAAAATGGCATTTAATATTATTTCAATTTATTTAATTCCATGAGCTATGAACAATCTTTTCACATTCGTCCGCCTCGATGATTCCGCCGTCGGTCGGGGTGTGACACTATATATAAGAGGTCTCTCTAGGCTCAGTTGATCCTTGAGAGGGTGTTGTGGATCAACTTCATTTCCTTGAAAAGACATAATCTCCTTATAAGTCCCAATAAGTAGGTCAGTAAAGGATATAGAGGTTATGCCTAATGACCCGGGACTTTGATCAATGTCTAATGGCATTGAGCCTTTGAGAGGGCTGTCCCTTTTTGGCTGCTCAGGAGAGTATAGTGACTCATCCTGAGTGGTTTCAGCTTGGGTTTCGGGCACATGGGATTAAGACCGAGGAGAATCAATACCCATATTGAGGTCAAATATGAAGGAAGGTATGACCTCAGACTGAGTGAGAGCCCATGTTTCCACTCAAGTCTTTTTGGGTTGAACAGGGGGACTTGTTCAATCAGAGTAGATTGAACAAAGGTTCATTTGGGACGTCTCTAATAAGTGATTTTGATGGGGTGAGAAGGTAGATTTGGTATTGTGAGGGTTATTACTAGTGTGGGTTCATCACCTGTGGGGTTAACATGGATGTCACCAGGAGCTATGCTCTCAATCATACCTGGAGGCAGCTCAGTATGTCTTCCGGTGAAGTTAGTGGACATCCTCTTTAGTACTTTGAAGATGACTGGCCTCATGTGAGGGACAAACAGAACAGCTGCACAGACAAGCTTGCTCTGGTCCAAGTCATAATTAATGATGTGCTGAATGAACCGGGGATACATATAAAATGTTTCCCTTTGAAGGTTCCCCATCAAGTTAGTCAGCACAAACCTTGAATAGTTGAAACGGAGGCCTTTTACCAACCCATGAACTAGGTATCCTAGTTCATATGGAGTTGATCCCATCCCCCAAACTTGTTTGAAAAGCAGTGAAGGACTAAGTGAAGCAGGAACTTCCAGTTGTAAAAGAAGTTAGACTTGTACACTGTTGACCTGCTCACATCACCACCATATCCCATTTGAGTATATATGTCATCCAGGTCTATTTTGGGGAACTCTACAGGAGAGCCTTCATCATGAAGCTCTAGATGCTTCCTAATGATCTGTTCGGATATGATCAATTCCTGACCACAGATGCTCGACCTAAGAACCCTAACTCCGTTCAGGGTTATAATCTGTCCGTTCCCCCAAAATTCAGCCATATGGTTTGAATAGACAGTGGGGTTGACAGTTAGGGTTGTGAAGTAGGTTGATTGGGTTATGAAGGAAATGATTTCTGAGAAGTCAGCATCCTTAGTTGAATCAAGGAGTGCGACTTGGTTGTGCTGAGGGTTTAATGCCATTTTTGGGAGAAGTTGCAGAGAAATGAGTTTGAATTTGGGTCAATTGGAGACGAAGGAAGCTTTGGGCAGTAAATTTGGTAAAAAGATTAAAGAAGTGAGTCGGGGTTATTTAAATTTGGGAAAAATGAATGAAAAGAAAAGAGGAGGCCCGCCATCTGCTAGCATTGTGGTTTGGAATCGATTCTTCATCAATAGCCCACCCTTTCTTTGAACCTTGTCAATGATCGAACTTAAATTAAAGATATGAACTGAGTGCCATTTGATGAGTAACTGAGAACAAATTGTTCTGATTCCGATGAAGGAAACTATATTCCGCCTAACAACTACCTTGCTTGGTGGTTCAAAATGGAAGTCTAGGTATCTGCTTAAGTGGTCTGCTCGTACCGTTCCAAAAAGAGTTGCGCTGACAGGCTATTTGAAAATGTGTTTCCGGGCTCACATATCTAAATTTCAGCGAGATAGGGTGCAGATAGGTGGAATGGAAATTCCACTCCAATCCCTTTAATGGATCCCCAAAGGAGACGGGTGCAAATGGAATTTCAATCAAAGGCGCTATGACCACTGAGCATGCCAACAAGGCAAACTCAGAAAATCGTCTCCTGCTGAAAAGACGGTTTTGGTGGTTGGATAAGGTGAAAAGATGGTTTGGGGTAAGATGTGATAGGGGCGGTAAGGTTAAATCCATTTAAATATTCCGACATCATTAATAAAATCTTTGCTTTATACAGAGTGGGGCCCAAAAGACTTCCGTTACACAGTAAAAGCTTTCTTCCGAGTATAAAACGTTTCCGAAGGTAATCTTCTTCCGAAGCCAATCTTACTTCCGAAGGTAAGTGTCTTACTTCCGAGAGTAAAAAGGACTTTCCGAGTGAAGAAATTTATAAGCTTCGGAAGTAGATTTGATACTTCATCAAATGCTTCTTCCGAGACTAAAACTCTTCCGAAAAGAAGAATCCCCTTGGAGGAATTTTGCTTCGGAAGATATACATGACATCTTCTAAGGGTTAATTCCTCTTCGGAAGAATTTATACCTGGTGAAATTTTGAAGAAAAACTTTATGTAACAGGGCTTAGATTTTTTTTGACACAGACAAGACACATTTTGAAAAGGTTTTTCAAGTGAGATGGACTAATCAATGTTTATCATCCCAATAGCTGTAATAAGATACCTAAATCTTTGTTCATCAAATGCTTTGGTGAACAAATCAGCATATTATTCATTTGAATCAACTTTGATTAGTTTAATCAGATTTTTCTCATGAATATCTCTAATGAAATGATATCTGATATCAATTGCTTTGTCTTGGAGTGCTTAACAGGATTTTCTGTAATATTGTCAATATGGATAGGAGTGCTCATGAAGTTGAATCCATAGTCTATCATCTGGTTTTGAATCCACAGCAGCTGAGTGCAGCAACTAGCAGCAGCAATGTATTCAGCTTCAGCAATAGATGTTGAAACGCAGGATTGCTTCTGGCATTGCCATGAGATGATCCTTCCACCAAGAAATTGACATCCTCCTGATGTTGATTTCTTGTTGATATTGCAGCCACCATAGTCACTATCTGAATAGCCATAGATTTTGAAATTGCTATTCCTTGGATACCAGAGACCCAGTTTAGGTGCTACTTTGAGGTATCTGAGAATTTTCTTGGCAGCAACTAGGTGAGACACCTTTGGAGCAGCCTGATATCTTGCACAGATGCATGTTGCAAACATGATATCAGGTCTACTTGCTATGAGATACATCAAAGCACCAATGATTGCCCTATACTGATGTTGATCAATATCCTCCCCCTTAGAGTCAGGACAAAGATTGTGATTTCTGGGTATAGGGGTCTTGGCTGGCTTACAATCTTTCATATCAAATCTTTCTAAAATGTCATTGACATATTTAGATTGATTGATAAGGAACCCTTCCTTCATCTGTTTCACCTGAATTCCAAGAAAAAAGTCCATTTTTCCCATGGAACTCATCTCAAATTTCTTCTTCATAATGCTCTCAAAGTCTTTGCACATTTGGTCATTTAAGGAGCCAATATGATGTCATCAACATAGACTTGGACGAGCAAAATGTCTTTCCTAGACTTTCTTATGAATAAAGTCTTGTCAATGGTACCTCTAGTGTATCCATTTTTCAGGAGAAACTGAGACAAAGTCTCATACCACAGCCTAGGTGCTTGGTGCAGCCCTTAGAGAGCTTTATCTAGTTTGCACATATAGTTGGGGTGTTATGGGTCTTCAAATCCTGGAGGCTGGCATACATAGACTTCTCTATCTATATCCCCATATAAAAAGGCACACTTGACATCAAGTTGGTAGATAGTAAAATTCTTGGATGCAGCAATAGCAAGAAAGATCCTCACTGCCTCAAGTCTTGCAACTAGTGCAAAGACATCAGTGTAATCAATTCCTTCCTCTTGAGTGTATCCTTGAACTACCAATCTTGCCTAGTTCTTGATAATCAAGCCTCTATCATCTCTGTTGTTCCTAAAAATGTAACGCCCGGAAGAAAGTCAAAACGAGCCAATTAATAATAATAGGCTTAGCCGGGATTATTTTAAAGAAAATACGTGGGAAATGGAGTATGGACCGAGTAGACCTCGCGGGTTATGTGTTCGGCGAGTTTAAGGTCCCGGGAACGCCCGGTATATATGAACGGATCAGCTTGAGCCACTCTCATTTGCACTCAGCACCCAACTTCTAGAGAAAGAGTGTAGAGATAGAAAGTGGAGAGAAAGTGGTGATTCAAGGCTCGGTTGATCAAGAGATTGAAGATCGGTGTTCTTGGGCATCCAAACAACAAGAAAAGACCAAGAATCCAAGTAAGAGACATCATTTAATCGGTTCTTTAAGGGTAAACCCGGATTCTAGGGCTTGGGCTGTTTGAAAGTGGCAAAGAATCGTCCAAAACTCACGTTTTTGTGTAAGAAAACATGTAAAAAGCTTAGATATAGCTTCATGAATGATAAACCAAGGTTTTAGGTGTAAAACCTTGAAGTTTTGGATTAAAAATGGGTTGGTTCATAATTTCAGCCCGTTCTGCGAAATTAGGAATTTGTTTAGTGAAATTATGTATTCGTCCAGCGAAACTATGGATCTTCTTGCGAAACTATAGTTTCGCAGGTAGTTTCGCAGACTTGAATTTCCAACAAAAGTTGGGCAAAACTGGCAGCGAAGATGCCAGCAAAACTGCCAGCAAAACTGACAGCGAAGGTGACAGCAAAACTGCTGGCGAAACTATCAGCAAAACTGCTGATCATGCAGTGAAATTAGGCAGAAATTAATCCCTTTGAGTGTTAACTTATCTGCAGGCTGTGTGGTGTGACCCTTGCGTAGAAAGCTTGATTGAGAAGCTACTCACTGAGTCCAGGTGAGTTCTAAATCCCCTATTTTAAAGGTTTTAAACTTGTTTGGGGCTGGAAATGCATACCAAATATACGTTTTGAATGACCAAGATTTTAAGAGGTTTTGAGAGGAAGATCGATTTTTCTATAAAAAAAGGTGTTATATAAATGTTTAAGGTCAGCACGGCCCCAGCCAGGGGCGTTGCCCCTTGGACCCCACTAGGGGCTGCTGCCCCTAGGACCCCGCTATCAAGGGATGCCGCCCCCAAACCCCCGCTGTCCCGCGGAGGGTCGGTTATGTTCTATGATGTAAGGCCCCATTCCCAGAAAGCCTCACAGTTGGTTAATCATAGCATAAAATCAGTTTAATAACAATACATTGCAGCGGAAATAATTAGACATTCATTTAAAACTTAGAAACCATATCGTACTCATACATTTGTCCTTTAATTGCAAACAAAACATATTACTTGTTCTTAAATTACAATAAAGATTTCATAAATAGGAATGCCATCCATATCTCTCCAAGTAGCTCCGTGTGCCATCCTCAGCATCAGCACTTACCTGCCAACTATTATGCATAAAAGTCAACTTCGCTGAGTGAGTTCTAGTTTTAAATAATATAAGAAAAAAATAAACTTTATCCTTCATATAATGACCATGCATACATCATAGTACATAACATAACTTGCATCATAATAAGCATGTTCATTATCTTTCATTCTTTTATTATCTTTCACTTTCATCATAAATGAGATTGCACAAAGCAAGAGCTCCATGTTGATTGACAACAAATGCCAATCCCTGTCGGTACACATGAATACGGTAGCTAACCCCCGACAGTTGATCCACACTGCAAGGCACATAGCCCGCTCATGAATACAGATCCATCATCATATATCAGACTCACATAAGTGAAGTCTATCATAGTGCTTGCAAGACTTTTCATCATCAAACGGGCCCGGGGGTAACATTCATTAAGTTTCACTTTTCATTAATATCACCTTCCACTTTACTATATAATACTTAATTTATTAAGTACACAACATACCAAGTACTAATCATCATAAAACATAACCGACCCGCCGCGGGATAGAGGGGGTTCGGGGGCGGCATCCCCTGACAGCGAGGTCCTAGGGGCAGCAGCCCGTAGTGGGGTCCAAGGGGCAACGCCCCTGGCTGGGGCCGGGCTGCCAGGTCAGCGCGAAAAATTTTTATATTTAAAGATTTATATAGTGCATTTACTTATAGAAAAATCGTTCTTCCTGTTAAAACCCCTTAAAATCTTGGTCATTTAAAAACGTAAGTTTAGTATGCATAATAGCCCAAAAACATGGAAAACTTATAAATAGGGGATCTAGAAGTCACCTGAATACCACGAATAACTTCTAGGCTAAGCTTACAAGGCTAGGATCACTCTACACAGCCTGCAGAGAAGCTAACACTTAAAGAGGTTAATTTCTGCCTAAATTCGCTGCTAATTTCGCTGCAAGATCAGCAATTTCGCAGCTAGATTCGCCAACAGCTTTGCTGCTAGTTTCACCAGCAGTTTCGCTGCTAGTTTCGCTGGCAACTTCGCTGGCAGTTTCGCTGGCATCTTCGCTGCCAGTTTCGCTGCCAGTTTTGCCCAACTTTCATTGGAAAACCATGTCTGCGAAACTACCTGCGAAACTATAGTTTCGTAGGAGTCCTCATAGTTTCGCTGATTGAATATGCAATTTCGCTGGATGCATATGCAGTTTCGCAGATCGCATAAAAATTACGAACCAGACCGTTTTTAACCCAAAATCTTAACTTTTTACGTCCAATCTCTTAGTTTATCATCCATGAGGCTAAATCTAAGCTTTATACATGTTTTCATACGTAAAAATGTGACCTTTATGCGATTCTTTGCAACTTTTCCAAACCCAAAACCCTAGAATCCGGGTTTGATCTACAGAAGGGTTTTGAGGTCGATTCTTACCTTGATTTGTTGCTTCTTTCTTAGGTCTTGATGCTCCAACACCCAGATCTTCAATCTCTTAACCTTGGAAGCTTCAATTCTTGAGTTTCCTTCACTTTCTCTCTCTACTTTCTCTCTCTATGAATTTTGGGAGCTAGGGTTCAAATGATGGAGATGGAGGCTGATTTAGGTAGGTTAAGGGCTGATTATGGGCCTTAATCACTTAGGCTCTTGCCCATAAACCCAATTTGGCCCATAACCCATTTCCCTCTTTTATTAAATACCCATTAATTAAGCCCATTATCCTTAATGACTCGTTTCGACTTTTCGGGGTGTTACAAATCTCCCCCACTTATTTAGGTTTCGTCCTCGAAACCTGTCAGTCATCAAACAATTGAGGGTAAAATTTCCTCATCTCCTCCTCAGTCTCCAATGTAGATTCTGATCCTTTTCTGTGTCTCCACTGTACTCGTACTAGTGGAACCACTTTATTCCGTAAGTGCTTCTCTTTTCAATCAAGGATGGCCACCGGCTGCTCTACATAATTCAGCCGTTCATCGACTTCAATGTCTTCTAATGGTACAACTGCATCATTATCTGCCAGACATTTCCTGAGATGAGATACATGGAACGTAGGGTGAATTCCACTCAACTCCTTGGGTAGTTCTAATCTGTAGGCCACTTCTCCTACCCTTGCAATAATACGGAATGGCCTTATGAATCTTGGGCTTAATTTTCCCCTTTTTCGAAACCTGATGATCCCTTTCCAGGGCGATACCTTGAGCATAACCTTGTCACCAACTTCAAATTCTATCGGCCTACGCCTCTTATTAGCATAAGACTTCTGGCGGTCCTTTGCAGCTTTCATGAACGCCTTAATCTTATCTAACTTCTCAATTGTGACCTCAATCACTTCAAGACTCCCCAATTCCTTTTGCCCGATGTCACCCCAACACACGGGCGTTCTGCACTTCCTACCGTACAACATCTCGTAAGGTGGCATACCAATGCTCGCATGGTAACTATTATTATATGAGAATTCTGCCAACGATAAGTGCTCATCCCAACTTCCTCCAAAGTCGATTACACAGGCTCGTAGCATGTCTTCTAAAGTCTGGATCGTCCTTTCCGACTGACCATCCGTCTGGGGATGGTAAGCCGTACTAATATGCAGTCTAGTCCCCATTGAGTCGTGAAACCTCTTCCAGAACTTGGACGTAAACCGCGTGTCCCTATCCGAAACGATAGACACTGGCACGCCGTGACGAGCAACGATCTCCTTGATAAATAGCTCTGCCAACCTCTCAGAGGAATACGTCTCATGAATTGGTAGGAAATGGGCGCTCTTTGTTAGACGGTCGACAATCACCAAGATTGCGTCGCTTCCCCTCGCCGTGCGAGGTAGCTTCGTGATGAAGTCCATTGTGATGTGTTCCCATTTCCATTCAGGGATATCCAAAGGCTGGATCTTCCCATATGGCTTTTGGGTGCTCTGCCTTCACTTGCAGGCAAGTCAGGCACTTGCTCACGTACTTAGCCACGTCCCGCTTCATTCCCGGCCACCAGTAATCTTTCTTCAGATCCTGATACATTTTCGTGGCACCGGGGTGTATGGAATATCGAGTTTTGTGAGCCTCATCCATGATTTTCTCCCTCAGATCCCCGTAGAGAGGGATCCATATTCTCCCAGATCGGGTTCTAACACCCAGGGTGTTTTCCCCCAAGTCTGAAACTTGTCCTTTCATCCTTTCAGAGTTGACTCTATCCTCTCTTAATGCCTCATCCTGGAACTTCCTCACTTGTTTCATAACATCAGGCGTCATGATTATCTGGCAAGCCCTCACCCGAATTGGTTCGGGTCGTCCTTTTCGGCTAAGGGAGTCAGCAACCACATTGGCTTTGCCTGGATGATAATGAATTTTGCAGTCATAATCCTTGATCAGTTCCAACCACCTCCTCTGCCTCATATTGAGTTCCTTTTGTTCAAAGAAATATTTCAGACTTTAATGATCAGTGAAGATGGTGCACTTCACCCCATACAGGTAGTGCCTCCAAATCTTCAATGCAAACACCACCGCGGCCAACTCCAAATCATGGGTAGGATAATTTGCCTCGTGAACCTTTAATTGTCTAGATGAATAGGCTATCACCTTCCCTCGTTGCATCAACACGCAACCCAATTCTGCATACGAGGCATCCGAGTAGACCACCAGATCCTCGTTCCCTTCAGGTAACGTCAAGACAGGGGCTTGAGTCAACCTCATCTTCAGTTCTAGGAAGGCGTTCTCCTGATCAGTACCCCATTCATACTTCACGTCCTTTCGGGTCAATTTTGTCAAAGGAGAAGCTATCTTGGAGAAATCCTGGATAAATCTCCTATAGTAGCCTGCCAGGCCTAAGAAACTGCGAATCTCGGATGGCGTCTTGGAGGTTCCCATTGCATCACCGCTTCAACCTTCGTAGGGTTCACCCTGATCCCCTCGGGATTAACCACATGACCCAGAAATTGAACTTCTCGAAGCCAAAATGCGCATTTAGAGAACTTAGCATATAACTTCTCAGTTCTGAGTGTCTCCAATACTTCTCGAATATGATCGGCATGTTCCTCTTCACTTTTTGAATAAATCAAGATGTCGTCGATGAATACTATCACCGATTTATCCAACATTGGTCTACATACCCTATTCATGAGGTCCATAAAAGCAGCTGGCGCGTTGGTTAAACCAAATGACATGACGAGAAATTTGTAATGTCCATAACGCGTACAGAATGCTGTCTTAGGAATGTCTTCTTCTTTCACCTTCAGTTGGTGGTAACCAGACCGCAGATCTATCCTTGAAAACTAGCTGGCACCCTGAAGTTTATCGAACAGGTCGTCGATCCTTGGTAATGGATACCGATTCTTTACAGTCAGCTTATTTAGCTCGCGATAGTCAATGCACATCCGCATGCTACCATCTTTCTTCTTGACGAATAAAACCGGAGCACCCCATGGAGAGATACTCGGTCGGATGAAGCCTTTATCCAATAAATCTTGCAACTGGTCCCTCAGTTCTACCATCTCCGAAGGAGCTAATCGATACGGTGCTTTAGCGACAGGTTGTGCTCCCGGTAGCAAATCAATCTGGAATTCGATTTTGCGGTCAGGCGGCACACCGGTCAGGTCTTCAGGAAAGACGTCAGGAAACTCGCGCACTACCGGCACGTCTGATAATTGTGGCTCTGGTGCATCCACATCTTTTACATAGACCAAGTAAGCGCTACACCCACGCCTCAAGTACTTTTCAGCTGTGATCATCGACACGACCTTCGGTACACAGCACACCTTATCTCCACTAACCGTAACAGAACTATCGTCAGGCGCTGTTAGACGAATTATCTTCTTACTACATACTATATTGGCTTCATAGGTAGATAACCAATCCATGCCTAACACCACATCGAAACCTCCTAAGGCCATAACATGCAACCTAGCAGGGAACTTACAATCTTCTAACTCAATCCGACAATCCTCAACCACCTCAGTTACCTTAGTGGACTTACCAATGGCTGTTTCTACATAGAAAGGTTCATCTAACTTTCTACTCTTATCATGCAACAAACGACAAAAGGCAGCAGACACAAAACTCCTACTAGCACCAGAATCAAAGAGCACAGAAGCATATTCATGGTCTACCAGAAACATACCTGAAACTACTTCTGGGTCTGCCCTGGCCTCCTCGCGAGTTATGTTGAATGCCCTCGCCTTCGCCTTTGAACCATCACCCCTTCCCTTATCTCCAGCTTTAACCGTCCCTGATCCTTCTGGTTTTCCTTTCTTACAGTCTCTTCCCACATGACCCATCTCGCCACACAGGTAACACCTCCGCACCTTGCAATCCCTAGCATAGTGGCCCTCGCCTCCACATTTGAAACATTTTCCCGTCCCAACTCTGCACTCCCCTGAATGACCTTTTCCATATTTTCTACAAGTACCTCCTTCACCAGTATTTCCCTGTCTCCTAGACTGATCCTCAACCCTCATCCTCTTCTCTCCACTCCGGAAGTTATCACCTCCGAACCTCTTCCCATTTCCATTCTTGTTCCCATTCCATTTCTCCACCTTCTTCTGTACAGGCACTGGGTCTCTCTCATCGTACAACCTCCCAGCTAAATCCACCACAGACCTAAACATACCCGGTCTGGCTGCAATCATGTGCCTCCTGATGTCCACAGGCAAACCCTGTATTATCTTTTGATCTTCTTGGATGCAGGCGTCACCATGTCTGGCACAAGTCTTGCAAGTTCATTGAACTTGGAGGTATACTCTTGATGAGTCATGTTCCCAGCCTTCAAATACAGGAACTCCTTTTCAATCTTGTCTAATTCCCGATGGGGACAATACTCCTCCAGCACTAACTCTTTCAACTCAGACCACTTCATTTTGGCTATAGATCGCTTCCCTTCAGCCTGGACAATATTGTCCCACCAGCATAACGCTGAGTCAACGAAGGAATGAGTGGCAAACTTAACTTTTTGATCTTCTCGGCACTCACTAATTTCCAGTACCGCTTCCATCTCTCTGACCCAACGATGAGCGGCAGTAGCATTGCCGTTACCGTCAAAGGTTGGGGGCTTGCACCTTTGTAATGCCCCATAGTTGCACCATCTAGTATTCTCTCTCTCGGACTCCTCATCACTGTCGTCATCATGGACTACCACCTTAGGGTTTGATGGCTCCTCTTCAGATTCCTCAGTCCTCCCGGTGGACTTTCCTGAATTCTTCTCACTTTCCTTCCCTTTCTTCTCAGCTTTCTCTCCATCCTTAACTGCGTTGATCACCTCGGTCACCACCGAGGGTAAGACAATTTGCATGACATTGTAGACCTCATCAGCGATAGCCTCCTTCACAGTGGGTTTGAGGGTGGCTGATCCCTCCCCATCCGGGTGACTATGGAGGACGGACTCCTCATGAACAGTCTCGGGAGCTTTAGCTTTGCTCCGGGTGACACGTGGCTCAGTAGTACGCCCGCCACGAGCACCTCCTCGGGTTGCCTTTCCAGATTTTCTACCAGCCATAACTAATTCCTATAAGATTCAAACACCAAAATGGTTATTCAAGATAATTGCTCAGATCATTATAAGTACGGTAAGTCCTTAAATTACAGTGGCCAAGTGTGATTAACCACTTACCTTACCCTCCTGTCCCAAGCAATCACTGTCCTAACACATATCAGTATTCCAATCTACAAGCATATAAAACAAATAGCATACGCACATAATTCCGGTTTACTTGAAACTTTTACCTGATGGCACGTAACTACTTGGATTGGTATCCTTCATTCGGTCCCATTTTCAGTTTAAGTTTAGGTTTTGAAAATAGTTTACCCAATTTTCTTAAACTTTGGCTCTGATACCAACTTTTAAGGCCCCGTTCCCGGAAAGTCTCACAGTTGGTTGATCATAGCATAAAATCAGTTTAATAACAAAACATTGCAGCGGAAATAATTAGACATTCATTTAAAACTTAGAAACCATATCGTACTCATACATTTGTCCTTTAATTACAAAACTAAACATATTACTTGTTCTTAAATTACAATAAAGATTTCATAAATAGGAATGCCATCCATATCTCCCCAAGTAGCTCTGTGTGCCATCCTCAGCATCAGCACTTACCTGCCAACTATTATGCATAAAAGTCAGCTTCGCTGAGTGAGTTTTAGTTTTAAATAATATAAGAAAAAAATAAACTTTATCCTTCATATAATGACCATGCATACATCATAGTACATAACATAACTTGCATCATAATAAGCATGTTCATTATCTTTCATTCTTTTATAATCTTTCACTTTCATCATAAATGAGATTGCACAAAGCAAGAGCTCCATGTTGATTGACAACAAATGCCAATCCCCGTCGGTACACATGAATACGGTAGCTAACCCCCGACAGTTGATCCACACTGCAAGGCACATAGCCCGCTCATGAATACAGATCCATCATCATACATCGGACTCACATAAGTGAAGTCTATCATAGTGCTTGCAAGACTTTTCATCATCAAACGGGCCCGGGGGTAACATTCATTAAGTTTCACTTTTCATTAATATCACCTTCCACTTTACTATATAATACTTAATTTATTAAGTACACAACATACCAAGTACTAATCATCATAAAACATAACCGACCCGCCGCGGGACAGAGGGGGTTCGGGGGCGGCATCCCCTGACAGCAGGGTCCTAGGGGTAGCAGCCCCTAGTGGGGTCCAAGGGGCAACGCCCCTGGCTGGGCCGGGCTGCCAGGTCAGCGCGAAAAATTTTTATATTTAAAGATTTATATAGAGCATTTACTTATAGAAAAATCGTTCTTCCTGTTAAAACCCCTTAAAATCTTGGTCATTTAAAAACGTAAATTTAGTATGCATAAT
Organism: Flaveria ramosissima; assembly: GCA_025215565.1. NCBI lineage: Eukaryota > Viridiplantae > Streptophyta > Magnoliopsida > Asterales > Asteraceae > Flaveria > Flaveria ramosissima. The sequence continues at coordinate 25,627,846 of CM046034.1, forward strand.
AGCCCCAAAACATGGAAAACTTATAAATAGGGGATCTAGAACTCACCTGAATACCAAGAATAACTTCTAGGCTAAGCTTACAAGGCTAGGATCACTCTACACAGCCTACAGATAAGCTAACACTTAAAGGGGTTAATTTCTGCCTAAATTCGCTGCTAATTTCGCTGCAAGATCAGCAATTTCGCAGCTAGATTCGCCAACAGCTTTGCTCCTAGTTTCACCAGCAGTTTCGCTGCTAGTTTCGCTGGCAACTTCGCTGGCAGTTTCGCTAGCATCTTCGCTGCCAGTTTCGCTGCCAGTTTCACCCAACTTTCGTTGGAAAACCATGTCTGCAAAACTACCTGCGAAACTATAGTTTTGCAGGTAGTCCTCATAGTTTCGCTGATTGAATATGCAATTTCGCTGGATGCATATGCTGTTTCGCAGATCGCATAAAAATTACGAACCAGACCGTTTTTAACCCAAAATCTTAACTTTTTACGTCCAATCTCTTAGTTTATAATCCATGAGGCTAAATCTAAGCTTTGTACATGTTTACATACGTAAAAATGTGACCTTTATGCGATTCTTTGCAACTTTTCCAAACCCAAAACCCTAGAATCCGGGTTTGATCTATAGAAGGGTTTAGAGGTCGATTCTTACCTGGATTTCTTGCTTCATTCTTAGGTCTTGATGCTCCAACACCCAGATCCTCAATCTCTTAACCTTGGAAGCTTCAATTCTTGAGTTTCCTTCACTTTCTCTCTCTACTTTCTCTCTCTATGAATTTTGGGAGCTAGGGTTCAAATGATGGAGATGGAGGCTGATTTAGGTAGGTTAAGGGCTGATTATGGGCCTTAATCACTTAGGCTCTTGCCCATAAACCCAATTTGGCCCATAACCCATTTCCCTTTTTTATTAAATACCCATTAATTAAGCCCATTATCCTTAATGACTCGTTTCGACTTTTCGGGGTGTTACATATGATGACTTGTACTTTTTACGTATGTGTATGTGTATGGGAATGGATGATGCATGATGTTTATGATGATGTGTGATGATGTATGTGATGTTTATGTGGTGCTATGTATGTTATGTTGTGTTTCCTTATGTTCCTATTATGTATTATTCCGTGACTTACGTGTTTTGAGTATGAAATGAATGAAAGGTATTATGTAACGTAAAGCGAAGTTAATGATAATGTTAAGTGGAACGTCAAGAAAGATGAATGCATGCATTAATGAACGAACGAATGTAAGAAAAGTCTTGCAAGCAATGTATGAAGGTTCACACCCAATGAAGGGTGTTAGCTCAACTGTGTGTGGGTTAGCTACTCCGGAAGGATGCACACTCGGGTCTAATCCGTGTGATTGACCATACGTATAGGATCCTTGCCGCTTATCCCGGTACTGTGGTCAGGCCACCGGGCACAATGTACGGGAGTCTATTTATAGACTTCGGCCCAGTACCCGCTTTATGCATGACGGTGGGTTGAAGCATATGGCATTGGTGCGAATGAAAGTAAAGGTTAAAGATATATGTATGGAATGAACAATACGAAAGAAAAGGAATGAATGATAACTAGTAACGTACGATGAATGATGATGAAGATAATGATAAGATTATCTATGTGTACGTATGATGTATGATCGCGAATGAAAGTAATGAACGACTTTAAATGGAAAGTAAAGTATTTTGTTTATAAAACTAGAACTCACTCAGCAATGCTGACTTTTATGTATTTTTCAGTTTGCAGGTGATTGTTGCTGAGGATGGCACGGGGCAGCTACTTGGCATTTTTGGGATGGCATCCATTTGTATAACAATGATGTTTTTGTGATGTAATGCAAATCATGATATTTTGTAACAGTTAACTACATTATATTATTTTGCAAAAGTTGTTATTAATATATGAAATGGTTTTTAAAGTTATTTTGCTGCTTTAATTAAGTAAATATATGTTTTATGAGCAATGATGGTCCAGCTGTAAGTGTTTTGGGAACGGGCCTTACAAAAACCCATTTGGTGCCTATTGGTACTTGATCGGATGGTAGTGCACATAGGTTCCAAACCTTTTGTCTTTTGAATTGAAGCAATTCCTCTTGCATTGACTCAACCTAGCTACTATCTTTCAAGGCATCTTCTACTTTCTTGGGTTCCATCTGAGATAAAAAGCATGAGTATAGGCAGACATTCCCATTGTAAGTTTCTCCCCTTATTCTCACACCTTCAAAGACATCTCCAATGATGTTCTCAGCTGGATGAGTGTTGTGAATCCTGAGCCTAGGAATCACATCCAATTGCAAAGATAGATCCAGATTGGATATATTTTGCTCTAGAAGTTGAAAACTTGGACCAGCTGTTGTTTCATACTCATTCAATGAGGACTGACTGAATGAATGAGAAACATCATCAACAACAGTTGGTTGTGAAGCAGCATTAACAGTTGCCTGTTCCTTCAAGATGTTACTTCCATCAGCTTGGTGTTGTACATTGTCACCGGATGTGTTTTGAGGCTCACTAGGTTGACAATTGGTTGAAGCTCCACTATCTCTTGAGATAGTTATACTATCAGATCTGCCAATAGTGGGAGCTTGGTTTGCAACAACTCTTGGAGAACTTGGAAGAGGTCTGGGTAACTCAAACAGTTGGTCATCATCAAAATCACTTTGAGTACCTGTTCCAACTGAAACATTCTCACAAGATGGTTTAGAATAGTTTGGAAAAAATTCTAAGTCAAAAATATGATCAAGGCCATTCCCCCTAACACAAAGAGTGTAATCATTGACAATAATGTTGGATGATTCCTCAAATTGTTGATTTTAATGTTATAAACTCTGTAAGCAATAGAGTTGGAGGAATATCCAACAAAGATAGCATCATCCGACTTTTCAGCAAATTTTGCCAAATTGTACTTTGTGTTAAGTATGGTACACCTACTGCCAAAGGACCTTAGAAAGCCAATGAACGGTGGCCTCTTTTTCCATAGCTCATAAGAGGTTTTTCCATGTGGCTTAACTACAAGAACTCTGTTCTGCACATAGCATGCAGTGCTGACTGCCTCCGCCCAGAATGTTAGAGGCAGCTTTGAATCAGCTAACATAGTTCGAGTAGCTTCAATAAGTGTCCTATTTCTCCTCTCAGCAACACTATTTTGTTGAGGAGTTCTAGGAGCACTATATTGTCTAGCAATCCTTTTTGAGTTACAGAATGAGTCAAGAACTTGATTCTTAAACTCAGTCCCTTGATCACTTCTAATTATCTTAACCTTGTGATCAATTTGATTTTCTATTTTAAGAATAAAAGTTCTTAAAGTTTCAGTAGTTTTTTTAGTTCTTAAAAAGAATACCCATGTAAATCTTGTAAAATCATCAACAATCACAAGGCAATATGATTTCCTTCCAATCCTCATTATACTTGTGGGACCAAATAAATCCATGTTCAATAAGTGTAATGGAGTGGTGATAGAGTTAACTACTTTGGATTTATGAGATGCTCTGTGTTGCTTTCCTTTCAGACATGCAACACAGTTATCTTTGTAGAAAAAATATCCTTTTTAGGCAAACCATGTACCAAGTTATTTTAACCAATTTATTCATGGTTTCAAAATTGACATGACACATTCGTTTATACCATAGTTTTGACTCATCACCATCAGTTTTGGAAAGAAAGCATGATACTTCACCTAGTAGGGAAGCATTGTTCATATCCAGCTTGTACATATCCCCTTTCTTGGGAGATCTAAGAAGCACCAATTCCTGAGGAAGTGCCATCCCGGGTTTGAGGATAATGCACTCATGTTCTGTGAAAAGCATTTGATGTTTTTGATCATAAAACTGAGAAATACTTAACAGATTGTGTTCAAACTGTTTTACAAAGTGTACTTTGTCAACTTTTAAATTACCATTGGATATACTCCATCTGCCAGAAATATATCCTCCAGTCTCACCTGTAAACTGAACAGGACCTCCATCAAAATATTGAAATTGTTGAAGAAAAGATTTGTTCCCTGTCATGTGCTTGGAGCATCCACTGTCCACAATCCATACATTGTTATTCTTGTCATATGGATGTCCCTACACATAAGGTGAGAAAGTTAGTTGTTATTGGAAACCCAAGCCTTGCTGGTCTTGGGTTCTTCTAATGATGATGACATAATTGAACCAAAATTTATGCATGAGGGTTCAATGGATGTCTTTGAGGAAGAGGTTTGGGCTGCAGCATCTTCTTTGATCTTCCATTCCATCCCTTGGTTGATCATAATAGAAGAGCTTGTTGATTCTTGAGCAGCATGGCATTCTTCCGAAGCTTCTTTCTTTTCTGAAGAAGCCTTCACCATCTTTTCTTCCGAAGTAGTCTTCTTCTCGAAAAGTTTCAAGGGAACTCTCTTGTTCTTTTGAATTTTTTTAACCTTGTCTTCTAAAGCAATTTTCCCTTCGGAAGAATGAGTTTCTTCCGAAATCAACTTTGCTTCCGGACAAGCTTTCCTTTCCTCATCACTTGGGCCATGTGATATGGTCAAAATGTGAAACCCTCCTTAACTCCTTCTTTCTTAACATTATTTGCATAATGTGTGCTTGCAGGATTGTAGTAACAATCTTTAGCCATGTGGTTTTGCAGACCACACATTATGCATGCAATGTTAACCTTTGAGGGATGTGACTATTGTTTCTTGCATTTCTTGCAACTCCAACAATCAATTGGGTTCAGCCCTGTATGTGGTTGAAAGGGATAGCATAGAACCCCAACATCATCTCATATGCTACCCTGACAATTCACCAAAGGGTTCTTTCATCACCTTCCCAGAGAAACCCAGGGAGAACTACACTTAAGGAAGCCCATTCCAAGAGACAAGCTCTTCTCAAGCTTTTGTGTCTACTGATGAAAGTTGTGGCAACTCTCTTTTCACTCTTGAAGACCTGGATTGTATCCATCCAGATGATCTGGAATATATGGAAATAGTCCAGCAGATGGCTCTTCTCACTCATAGAGCCGAGAAGTTCTACAAGAGAACTGGAAGGAGATTTCCAAGCAATACAACCAGTGGAAAGTTTGGCTTGGATAAAAGCAAAGTCAAGTGTTACAATTGTAACCTGATGGGCCACTTTGCTAGAGAGTGTAAGGCACCTAAAACAAATGGTGGCCAAGCACAAACCAGACCAAACTACACTGAGAAAGCCCCTCAGAATGAGAAGCCAAAGCAACAAGCTGTTGTTGCTGTTGAAGAAGGAGGCTTTGACTGGAGCTTTCAGGTGGAAGATGCTTCTCCAAACCAAGAACTAATGGCAGATAATGACGAAGCCAAGGTATTGGAACATCTCTGTACTCCTGAATGCATTGCTAAAGTTAATAGATACAGGTCGTATAACTTGGAGATGAGATCTGATCTTGAGTCCTTAAACATTTTAAAATCTGATTTTAGAAAGTCTGAAAATGATTATAAACTAAAAATAGAGGACTTAGAGAAAACCATTTCAGTTCTAAAACATGAGCATACAGATTTTAGGACTCAAATCAAAGATCTCATAACCAAGCTGACTGAGTGCCAGGCTGAGCTTGTGATCTGCAAAGCCAGGGCAGAAAAGTGTTCTTGAAGAAGAGACCTTCAAGAAAATGATGTCCTCATCCTTGCACAACAAGGTGTGTTATCAAAATAGACAGGGACTGGGATCCAATGAGATAGCTCTTCCACACATAATCTTGTCTGTAAGATCTCCTAGGTGTGGAACTTGTGAAGATGAGCTTTCTCTCATAGATCCTATAAGTGAAGAGGATGAAGAAGAGATAGTGAAGAATTCCTCTGAGAAGAGTGAAGAAGAGGATTAACAAGAAGGGCCACTATCCTTCTGAGGAGAAGAACATTACTGTGATGACCAAGTCAATGAGAAAGAACTTGATCAGGAAGAGCAAAAGAAAAGCAAGGAAGGCTCAAGAGATCAAGGCTACTTTTGACTCTAAGCAGAAACAAATTTTTATCTCTGCAGGGTTTGAAGTAGTAAACACTGAAGACATCAACCAAAATTCTTCAGCTAAGATTCTGGTTCTTGTTCATCTCAATACCAAGAAGAAGACTGGTCTGCTGTGTACCACTACTGCACAGCCTGGACCACCAAACTCCAAGAACAGTTCATAGCCCATAAGAACTGTCTCAGCATCTGCAAAGATGAAGGTGGAGAAGGGATGTGACCAAAGACAGTCTTGTTTTCATAAGAAGACTCTTGTAAGAAGAAAATGTTGTGTGTCATGTGTGAAAGTACCTCTCACATTGCTAAGGATTGTCCATACAATCCTAAAAGTACTGTCCATATGACCAAGACAAAGACTTCAAAGAGTTCCAAGAAGATTCAAGCTTCGGAAGGAAAGTCTGTTTCCTTCGGAACTCCAAATCTAAGAAGAAGGCAAATGGAAAATTACCTTCGGAAGAGAAGTTGGTCTCGGAAGAAAGGAATTCTTTCGAAGCACTGAAGTCTCCTGCAGTGACTGCAGAATCTTCCGAAGGTTCAGTCATCAAAACTTCCGAAGTCCCAAAAGCTTCCGAAGTTTTGAAGGTCAAGTCCAAGACTCCAAAGGTGGTGTGGAAGTCTAAGAAAGACCAAGTGACTGAAATTTCTCCATCAACAACAGCTCTAGATCCTCCTAGCACAACCATAGGATCTATTACTGTTGCATTACCTTATATTATACTTAGTGAGCCCAAGACAAATAAGGCTTGGGTTTCCAAATGTAACTAATCATTTTCTTTGTGCAGGAACAGCTCAAGACAAACAAGAATGTCTTGATCATTGATAGTGGCTGTTCCAGGCACATGACACGCAATAGGTCACTACTTCATAACTTCAAAAGGATTGATGGAGGACCAGTTGCTTTTGGAGGAGATGAAGGTGGTTACATTTCTAGAAGGGGCAAGGTCACAAATGGTAAGCTCAGCATTGAAAAGGTAAACTTTGTCAAGGAGCTTGGGTACAATCTTCTGAGTGTATCCCAATTTTGTGATCAGAGTCATAACATGCTCTTCATTGAGCATGAGTGCATTGTTCTCAAGCCTGGAGTGGTCATTCCTCATGAGCACATCCTGCTTAGAGCCCCCAGGAAAGGGAACATGTACAAGATGGACTTGCAAGAAACATCTCCCTCTGGAGAAGTTTCACGCTTTCTGTCTAAAGCCAATAGTGATGAGTCTTTCTTATGGCATAAAAGAATGTGCCATGTAAACTTTAAGAACATGAATAAACTAATTAAACATGATTTGGTTACTGGAATGCCAAAGAAAGAGTTTACAAGTGATGATCATTGTGTTGCATGCCTGAAAGGGAAGCAACATAAGGTATCTCACAAGCCTAAGGAAAGGAACTCCATCACTACTCCCTACACTTATTACATATGGATCTCTTTGGCCCCACTAGTGTAATGAGTCTAGGAAGGACCTCTTATTGTTTGGTGATCACAGATGACTTTACAAGATTCACTTGGGTTTTCTTTCTTAGAACTAAGGATGAGACCCCTGAGATTCTGAAGAATTTCATCTTAAAAAGTGAGAATCAAAGTGATCACAAGGTCAAAACCCTAAGATGTGATCAAGGGACTGAATTCAAGAATCAAATCCTTGATACATTTTGTGATGAAAAACGTATTACAAGACAATATAGTGCTCCCAGGACTCCTCAGCAAAATGGTGTTGCTGAGAGGAGAAACAAGACACTAATTGAAGCTGCAAGAACTATGTTGTCTGACTCTAAACTGCCCTTCACCTTCTGGGCAGAGGCAGTAAACACTGCTTGCTATGCGCAAAACAGAGTTTTAGTAGTTAAGACACATGGTAAGACTCCTTATGAACTTTGGCATAAGAGAAAACCTTTCATTGGTTTTCTCAGGTCATTTGGATGTCCTTGCACCATCTTGAATACCAAAGATCAAATCGCTAAATTTGCTGAGAAATCAGATGATGGACACTTCATTGGATGCTCTTCTCAGGCTAAGGCTTATAGAGTATACAATCTCAGAAATAGAATTGTTGAGGAGTCAGCCAATATGACTTTCAATGAACATACACCCTGTGTGACTGGTTCTGGTCCTGATTGGCTATTTGATCTTGATTTAGTTACCAACTGTTTTAACAAATCTTGTGAGAGTGTTTCAGGATCTGCAGAAAATTTAAATACAGGTGATCCTGATCCAAGATTTGAGCTAAGAAGACCTTCAACTCATACATCTTCAGCTCCAGTTTGAACTACTTCAGCAAATGAGGTCTCTATCAGCACTACAATGACAAATTCAGCTGATACATCTGGGGTGCCTTCAAATTCCAGCTCAGAGGCTCCACAACCAAATAAAGATACCTCAATTGTGAAAGACAACAATGGTGATGGTGACAGTGATCAAGAATTCCTTGATGCTAATAACGACACCATAGATGACAACATCAATGAGGTCACACACTCATTGGATCAAGTAAACCTTGATAAGTGTGGTGATGTGGAGGGTGAATCATCTTTGCCAGATCTAAATTTCTCAAATTTAGATCTTTCTCAGCAACTTGCTGTGATCCCTCAACTTAGGATCCACAAGTCTCATCCCACCACAAACATCATTGGAGATGTTGTCACAAGGGTAAGAACAAGAGGACAAATCCATGAAGCAAATGTTTGTCTTCACTCTTGTTTCTTATCCCAGATAGAGCCAAAGAAAGTTGATGAGGCTCTAAAGGATGGAAGTTGGGTTGAAGCTATGCAACAAGAGTTGCTTCAATTCAAAAGGCAAAAAGTTTGGAACCTTTGTCCTCTTTCTCATGGGAAGACTACCATTGGAATCAAATGGGTGTTTAGGAATAAGAAGGATAATAGAGGCATTATCATCAAGAACAAGGCTAGACTAGTTGTTCAAGGATACACACAAGAAGAAGGGATTGACTACACCGATGTTTTTGCTCCTGTAGCAAGACTAGAAGCTGTTAGGATATTCCTGGCATTTGCTGCATCCAAGAACTTCAAGGTCTTTCAACTTGATGTGAAGTGTGCTTTTCTGTATGGAGTGATTGATGAAGAGGTGTATGTCAAACAACCACCTGGTTTTGTAGATCCTGATCATCTTGATTATGTCTGCAAGCTTAACAAAGCTCTTTATGGGCTACATCAGGCACCCAGGAAATGGTATGAGACATTATCTGAGTATCTTTGCAAACATGGATACAGGAGAGGTACTATAGATAGAACTTTCTTCATCAAAGGACAGGGAAATGACATATTGCTAGTTCAAGTGTATGTAGATGACATCATCTTTGGTTCAACTAATCCAAAGCTCTGCAAAGACTTTGAGAAGCTGATGAAAGACAGATTTGAAATGAGTGCAATGGGAGAACTCAATTTCTTTCTGGGAATTCAAGTGAAGCAAGTTGAAGATGGTATCTTCATAAGTCAGTCAAAGTATGTTCAGGACATACTCAAGAGGTTCAACATGACTGATTGTAAGATTGCTAAGACACCCATAGCCAGGAACCACTCCCTTGGACCTGATCTTGAGGGGGAGTGTGTAGATGAACACTTATACAGGGCTATGATTGGGTCTCTTATGTATCTTACTGCTAGCAGGCCTGATATCATGTTTGCTACATGCATTTCTGCAAGATATCAAGCCAACCCTAAGATGTCTCACCTCATCACTGTCAAGAGGATTCTAAGATACCTCAAAGGTGCTTCAACACTTGGTTTATGGTATCCAAAGAATACTGACTTCAATCTGAATGCTTATACAGATAGTGATTATGGTGGTTGCAACATGACTACAAAGTCTACATCTGGGGGATGTCAATTCCTTGGTGGAAGGGTTGTCTCATGGCAATGCAAGAAACAATCCTGTGTGTCTGCATCAACTGCTGAGGCTGAATACATTGCTGCTGCAAGTTGCTGTGCTCAAGTGCTTTGGATTCAAAATCAGATGCTAGAATATGGATTTAACTTCAAGGAGACTCCTGTTCACATAGACAACAATAGTGCTATCTCTATCACAGAGAACCCTGTGCAGCACTCAAGGACCAAACACATTAATATCAGGTATCATTTAATAAGAGATAACTGTGAAAAGGGATTAATTAAACTAGTCAAAGTTCATACAGATGAACAATATGCTGATCTGTTTATAAAAGCTTTTGATGAACAGAGATTTAAATATCTATTATCAGCTATTGGGATGATTAAATTTGAGTAGATCTTTTCTTAAAACTAATTCTAATTATTTCTTAAAATATGTGTGTCCTAAGTTGTCTAGTTCATCACTTTCATAAGCTCATGTTTTCTCTGGTAAAAAAAATCCTTTTTGAAGACTTTCCTTAGATTCTTGAAAATTTTCTGATCCTTCGGAAGATATATTTTTACCTTCGGAAGCAAATCATGTCTTCAAAATAAATAACTATCTAAGAAATTTTACCTTCAGAAGAGGTTTCAATCTATCTTCCGAAGCTTAAATACTTGTCTCAGACATTTGTTTTTAAGGATTTTTTCCTTCCGAAGCAAAATTAACTCTTGGAAGCTTTGTTGTTTTATATACAAAGCATTCAAGTTTTTATTTCTCTTCCGAAGAAAAATTTTCAAGATTCTCAGGAAATTCTTCCGAAGTCATTTTAGCTTCGGAAGCTTTTTCATTAAAACTTCCGAAGATAATTTACCTTCGGAAGCTTTTTGAATTCCAAGAAAACTACTTTTTGAGCAAAAGTAAACTACTTTTTCAGAGGTGGGACCGACATTCGGATTTCAAAGTTTATCCTCTTTCATTAACTTTGGTTCAAATCCTTTTCACATAAATACCCAACGGTTCCCCCTCTCCCTCACTATCTTCTTCAATTCTACTATTCCCTAAACCTAATTCCCAAACCACCTTTGCTTTTCATCTTTCTTCATCCTTAAGCTTCTAAAATGGCCAACCTTAACCGCAGAAATAACCCAGATTTCTCCATGCAACTTCACAGGCAACACAATCAGGTTGCCCTGTTAAGCTCTGAGAAAGATGATAGTTTCTTAGAGATTGGCCGTTTCTTAGCTTTATATAATTACTTCACCTCCCTAACCATTGATCCTACTCTCTATGAGGATCATCTGCTTGAATTTCGGAAGACCTGCCAAGAGGTCATCATGGATGGGGAGAAGGCACTGTCTGCCACAGTGCAAGGGAGGAAAATCTTCATCACTCCGGCCATCATCAACACTCACTTGCAGCCGGATGATGAAGAAGGTGAGTTGTCTTTCCCAAAGGAAGCTGTCAATCATTCCTTTGAGCAGATGGGCTATGAGGAAGATTTCTCTATAAAGACCTTCAAGAAAGGGAATGTCTCATCCCAGTGGAAATACCTACTCCATGTGGTTATCCACAGCTTGTCGAACAAGCATGGAGGGTGGGACCAGATTCCTGAGGATCTCTCCTTCATAGTGCATGGAATGGTTCAAGGGGTCAAGTTCAGGTACTCTCAATTTGTCTATACAAATTTGCTTGCTAACTTGGACTCCTTAGAGTATTATATGTTTCCCAAATATGTTCAACACATTCTCAACTGTGAACTGGGGTCACAGTTGAGGGAAACAGATAATATTCTTAAATTGGGACATATGAAGCCCGGCATCTTTAAAATCATGAAGAAGCCAACTGTAGGCTTCTCAGGGGTAGAAACAGCCCTTGTCCCTAAAATGTTAGAGCTCATTGCTCAAGGTGACAACCTAGCAACACAAGCTAGTGTTGAACCCACACCTTCTACCTCTCTACCACCAAAAAGGCCACAAGTAATCCTCACCTACCAAAGAAAATACAACCGAACCCCTGCTCAAGCTATTGAGTCTGTGCAGGTCCCCATATACGCACCAGTACAGGAGGAAGTGGACACTAGAGCTCCCACTTCCCCTGAGGAGCAAACCACTCCCATCTCTTCAACTATCAGGGCTGAGGTCCCTCATGCTCACCCTGATGAGCTCACAAGCCCAACTGCCTTAAGCCTTCACTCTGAGTCTCAACACTCAAGTGAACAACCTTCAGGGGACAGCTACCATCCCCAGCCTTTAGATCTAAATCAACCCATTCCCAACCTTTCATTCTATACAGATGAAGACTTAGGTTTCAGTGAGTACCATGAGTCTCTTTTCTCTTCCCCTACTCAAAGAGAGATGAGTACTCCTGAGTCTCCTCGGTCTAGCCCACATCAGTCACCTATAACTGAGGTGGATACTTCTGAACCTGTTTAGGATATCCATATGGAAGAGGCTCTCACTTTTGCAAGTGATTACATTATTAAGACCTCAACCATGGCAACTCAGCCCATTGACATCTCAACTGAGAATGTTAATGAGCAGAGGAAATCTAGCAGCCAAGAACCTGAAGCTGGTGGTGAGAGAGAGGACTTTGGTCCAATCATCTCATCCCCCAATGATTCTTCTGATGAAGAAGAGGGGAATCTGAGACTAAAGGTGCAAAAACTGTCAAAAACATGCTCCTATTTAGTCTCTAAGTTTAGTCACCTTGAGTCTCAGGTAAATACCCTTCACAACAGGGTCAATGATCAGCAACTTGAGATATCTTATCTCAGGGAAAAACTAGCTGGGAGACCTTTAAGAAGAGTTCAACCAGGAACACAAGAACCTGTGAATGTGGTTGACCTAACCTCTAGCTCACCTATGAAAGAGGGTGATGCTACCAAAAAAGGGGAGAAAGTCATTACAGACACAGAACCTGTATGTTCTTCAGAGAGTATGGACATTAAGGACTCACCATCCTCACTTGCAATTATGCATACATAGCAACTTCCTCAAGTTCACATTAATGTGGACTCTATAGACTCTATCATCAGGAGTCTCTTTGAGGAAGGTATACCAAGGGCTATGTCATCCCCACCTCAAGGAACTTCAAACTACATCATTGGGTGGAGGTATGATGCTGATAGAAAAGCCCTTATTCTTCAAAGAGTTCAAGGGCAACCAGAAGTATTTGATTTTCAAACCTTGAACTACTATGAAGGTCTTGATCTGGTCAACATGCCACTTGTCAATCCAAGCAAATCAAGACAAGCTGACAGGTTAGCACTCAGAATTCAAGAGAGAATTACTGAAGAGTTCAGCCTAAGAAGGAGACAAAGGCAATCAGGTAATGTCATTGGTCAACTGGATGCTGAGGCAGACCCTGAGATTAGCTTCAAAGGGAAAACCTTGGCTGAAGGCCCAGTGATAGAGCCTGAGAGCCCTGTCACACCAACAACTGCTTCAGAAATTCATTCCCTCGGTGAAACACCTGCTGGTGAAGGTGTCTCACAATCTCTCTCTGGCCAGAGCATGGATGCTACACCAAGCAATAAAGGCCAAACCTCTATCCACCCTGAGTCACAAAGGTCTGTGGGTGACAAAGGGAAAAGGATGTTGACTCCTGAGGAGATTGAGGAGGAGGAGAGAGAAAGGAAGAGGAAGCTAAGGGGAGAAAGTTCCTCTGGGTCTTCAGGTTTTATGCAAGCTGCAATCAGGGCTGCTCCCAGACCAAACACTCAAGATGATGAGTTGAGGGCAGTCAAGATTACTTACCTGCAGACCAGGAACTATGACATAGATGAGATTATTTCTCTCCCCTTAGAGCAACTAAATGAACTGGCTGACATGGAAGTGTCAAGAGAGATGAAAGAAAAAGAGGATGCAAGGTTACTTTTCCAATTCAAAGAGGAGAAGAGACAGAAAAGACTATACAAGCATGCTCCTACTCTCTCCCCAGTTCAAGAAAGCCCTGTGCAAGAGACTACGGCATCTACATAAGAACCTCATGTAGACAAAGAAACAGACAGACAAAACATGATCAACTACCTGAGTGCCACAGATCTCTACCAGGAATTTGCACTTCTTCCCTTGTCCTTTGAGTATATTCAGTTTGAGTATCTCAAACAGCTTGAACTTCAAGTGCACAAAGAACAAAAAGCTACAAAGAGAAAGATGAGGAAAGAGGCTGCAAAGTCAAGAGGCATCATCCAAAAGAGTATGAAGAAGTCTGCTGATAGACAAAGGATGATGAGCTTCTTGAAGCTGTATGGATTCTCCAGAAGGAGACTTGGCCCTATGTCTCTATCCACAATGGATGAGCATATCAGGGTAATCAAGCAGAAGATCAAGAGTGGAGAGTTGATTGACTTATACTCTCCTCTAAGTCAAATCCCACCTGAAGTGGAGGTTAAGGTTGAACAACCTGAGACAACACAACCCGGACCTCCTGCTGAGCCTCAGCAAGCTTCATCTTCTAATCCACAGCAGGGTCAAACTCCCTCTCCTTCTGAACCTGTGAGGGAGGAACACCCAACTGAGGTAGACAAGGATGATCAACAAGGTGCTGCAAACCAGTCTTCTCAGTTAAAGTCCTCTAAGAGGAAGAAGAGGATGGCTTCTAAACCAAAGTCTAAGAAGAAGAAGCCTGAATCATCTACCTCTACACCTCAGGCTGAGTCAGATCAACCTAAGGAAGGGCATGAAGAGGCAGCCCAACCAACTCCAATTCAAATGGCTCCTCTTGCAGCTGAGACACCCATCTTATCCTGGACCTTCTCTACTAATCCAGAAAGATGGCATGTGATCAGGGATCAAGGTGTTGAGAATGTCTAAACATGGCAAGACATAATCAACTTACCTCTGCATGATCTCTTTGAGATGAGAAGATATTATGAGAGTCTGAATGATCCTGACCGTCTAATGAAGAAGGGTATGGTCATCATTGTGCTAAAGACTACAAACATATGAAGATCTTCTAAATGTTTTGGTAGCATCAGCCTAGGGGGAGTTTGTAAGGATTCCTATAAGTCTGATGCAGCCAAAACATCCAAAGTCTCTCTGCAAGCAATGCACTAAAGAACTAAAGTAGAAATGCTTCGGAAGTTTTACACCATGCACTAGAAATATTCCAAGTGTAAAATCTTCCGAAGCTAAGATCAATATCTTCCGAAGCCAAAAGTGAAGTCTTCCGAAGCTTCAGAGACAAAGTCTTCCGAAGCCAAATAATGAAGACAGATTTCTTCCGAAGACTTTTAGAGATATGCCTTTATCTGATGTACTTTACCATGAAGCTGGACCACCTTTCCGCTGCAACTCTGTAAAGTCACCAACTTACATGAGTTGGTGAAAGGTCCATGCTTTTGGTAACTGTACATTGAGGTCTTGAGTCCATGCTTTCTACTTTATGTACTTTTATCCTTTTTGTAATATATTAGGATGTGAGCTATGGCATGTCATAGTCACAAGTCAAAAGGCAGATATGCCTTTTGACTCTACAATTGATTTTGTTTGTGTCTAGTCAATTGTATCCAGCTGGCTTTCAAAGTATAGCCGGCTGTAGGTTGTAGTATAAGTATTCCATGTTCTAGTATCTTTCTTTATGCTTTGTAACACTTGTAATAGAACTTGAGAAAGCAATATACTGCATCCTTGAAACACAATCTCTTGTGTTCTTTTCTTCTGTCTCTTACTCATTAGTTGTCTTCTTAGTATCATACTTGTGGTTAATCCAGTTTACTGTTTGATTAAAGTTTGGTTAATCTCCTTTTTATGTTGTTGTGTTGTAAGTGACCACCCTACACCGGTCCTGCAGAGGTGTTCATATACCTTGTTGTCATCAGTTCCAGCCATCATGCTTGAGCATGAGTCACATCCTATACCATGAAGCTCCAGTCAACTTCTTGAGCCACAGCAGTTATTTCAGTTGACTTTCCAATAGCTTTAGGTGTAGAGGGAGTGTGGAGGCTTGTGAGGTTCCCGGGTTTGATTTAGGAGCCTAGCATTCCCTGGCAAAGTGACCAAGTTGGTTACAGTTGTAATATTTGGCCTTTGTTTTGTCAAACCCAAACTTGCTGTTGGTTGGGTTTTGGGAAAACTGCCTTCCAGTTCTCTTGAAGAACTTCTTCGCTCTATAAGTTAACAGAGCCATCTGTTGGACAATGTCCACATACTCGACATCATCTGGGCTGAAACATTGTAGATCATCAAAGAAATACTGAAAGTCACTAGAAGAACCATACTTATGTCCAGTGGTTCATAGTAGGTTCTTCCAAAGGTTAACTGGCTTCGGAAGAACTAGCCACTTATACTTCGGAAGAGGCTACTTCTTTCTGAGGCTTGAGACATTCTTCAGGTCTTTATACTTCGAAAGTCATTGTTTTGATTTCTTCTAAGTGTTGAACTTCGGAAGAAAGACTTCGAAAGTTGGAGTTTCTCTTCGGAAGCTCCTTCAGACTTAACCTTCGGAAGCTCAGCATTTGCCTTCGGAAGTTCTTCATTTGCCTTCGGAAGTTCTTCATCAGTTGCACCAAAATAGTCTAAGTGTTAGTTTTGGTTGCACTTGTCTTACTTGATCCAATAAGGTTGTTTGGACTTATATTAGTAATATGTGTATATTATAAATTATGATATTTAGATGTTTCTATCCATTAGAATCTAGGTTATTATCGATAGTTTCTATTATGATATGTCTACTTGTAACTTGTATTAGGGCATCTAGATAAATAATAAAGACTGTATAATGACCAACTCTAACTCCTAAGCAAGTTTACATGTGAAAATTAGGCTCCAATCCCACCCTATAACCTATTTAAAAATCGTATTTCGTTTACTATGTTCACTTCAGCACATTTCTGGACAGTTGTCTATCTTGGTCGGATGGGGGTCCAGAACTAATAATTAACAGGAGTGTGTATATGCCTTAGAAAGCTAAGAAATTAAGCTAACTTTTGACATAAAAAATCATATTTTTTAAGTATTTACAAGTTTATGGCCTTGTAAAGTCGGGTCAACATTCTATTAGAAAAAGTTACTTTTGACACTTTATTTTTTTTGCACTTTTGGGAGACCAAATCTCCATAGAAAATTACGAGGTCAGTTGGTTTTGGAAGCTAACATCTTGAAAATATCTCTAGGCCCAAGAAACACCTCATTTGATTTAGTTTTTACCAAATTAAAGTCTGACTAAAAGTCGGACCTATAAATCTGTCGGGTTGTTGTCCATGCTGGTTTCATAGCCTTGTTATCATGTATTCCATGTTTTTGACTGAAGCATGAGTATCACACATGTTGAGGCACTAAAACTAAGTGTGAAAATTATCTATTTCATGTTTCAAATCGTGGTTTAAGTGTATGCTTAGGGTGATTTCAGTTCTGCAATGTATGTGTAATCCTAAAACCCTCTTATGTCCAGATACATGTTCTTCCTAAAATACTTGATTTCAAAGCCATCATGGGACCTTATAGATGACTAATATAACATTTAAAAGGTTTAGTTTAAATGGTTATAATTTTATACCCATTGGTAAGTGTCGGTGCAAGAAGAAACGTGTGTTGAATGTTCATGTGCTCTTGTTCTCTCCTCTTCTCATGATCGTAGCAGCAGCAACAAGGGGGTTTCTTGGACTATTTTAGAACATGTTGGGATGGATTTTTGGTGTGGCTAATAATATGATTTTTATATAAGGAACTTTAGAAAGATAAGCCGTCATTAGATGCTTGGCATCTTTGAACAAGAAGGGATGAGTGACGGTTAAACTTTTTCTGGGTAGCATGGGCTGCATTGTCTTGAGTCATGGGAAGCAGCAAAACAATACCCATTTGTATTTCAGTCATCGTTGACCAGGGATTGAAGGCATTATGTTGAGGTTTTTCAATCCATAAGTTAAGAGCATAATCTCTTGGAAATTGACATTGTAAATAAGGAGTTTTAAGGTAACTTTAGGGGTGTTTCTACAGCAATAATCGAGTACTAGGTAGCATCATTTCACATCTTCTTTTGTACTTCTCTTCATTACCTTTGACTAGATTTGTTATCCAAATCCATCAAGTACTAGTTTAGGTTTTAGTTCCATGATAAAATTAGGTTGTAACTAGGAATTTTTTGTGGTGATTTAATGATGTTCTACCAGCCCCCATCGATCAGCAACAGGGTTCAGTTGCAGCTTCTTTTGACCAACCATTAAGTGATGTTTCAGTGTTCTATTATCTACTGGCTTAGAGTTTAACCTTCCTTGGTATCTAGCATTATACATTGGGAGTTTTAAGAGTGTTTTGGGCTGTTTTCATTAGCACTAAATCGGGTATCATAGGGACGTGATCACGGGTTTGTTCCGGTCCTTCAATTTGTCAATTGGTGTTAATGGACTTGGTGATTTACGCTTGATATTTTTTCTTATGTGATCATTAGTTGCATCTGGTTTCAAAGTCCATTATATGTGATTTAATTGTGAGCGTTATCCTTAAATCGAGTTGTATTGAAATGTGCGGTTGAATATGAGGTAAGTTCCATATTCAGTGAGTTATGAAAATTACGATTTAGTATAAGTATTTAGGATTTTTAATATCGAGTGACAAGTTTGGGTTACTAGAACCATCTCGCTTATGAATAAGCATTACATATAGGTTCATAGTTTCATTCATGAAATACTAATAGTTGTCGTGTTGCATTAAACTTAGTATATTGACGTGCTAAGAATTATGTTTAACGACGAAACGTTCGTGCAAATGTGGTAGCTTCATGCATGATTACATGCACAAATAATGCGTTAAGGATTATTATTTGTTATCATCATGAATCATCACATAGTGGCATTGATGCAATGACCTTCTCAATATGTTATAACATACATGATATAAATCTCAATTAAGTCAAAAGCACATTAGCTAATATTTTAATTTTAAGTAACTAATTTGAGTTTGATGTTAGCGTTTGATGAGAGTTAAGGTTTTTGAGCGTTAAGTGTTGGACTATAAAATTACCTAAAATTCCACGAATGTTACAAATTTAACGGTGTGATAGCTCAGAGACAGAGAAAAGTGTGCAACAAGTTTTTGAAATGTAATATTAGAGGAATCTACAAACCCGAATCAAATATGTATCCTGTGTGTTTTATTTGTGGCATAACTTACTTGTACATGATGAATCACAACTTGCACCTTTTAAAAGTTTAAGAGTTTTATGTATTGAATCATTATAGATTATGCTTTCGAGGCTTGTACCTTTCAAAAATATGTTAAAAGACCAAAACTACCTTTCCTATATACGTATTATATATAGTATACACACACACAGAGACAGAGAGAGACAGAGAGAGACAGAGAGAGAGAGAGACATGAGGAGAGAGACAGAGAGATAGAAGAGAAGAGACAGAGATAGAGAGAGAGAGAGAGGAGAGAGAGAAGAGAGAGAGAGACAGAGAGCGAGAGAAGAGAGAGAGAGAGAGAGAGAGAGAGAGAGAGAGAGAGAGAGAGAGAGAGAGAGAGAGAGAGAGAGAGAGAGAGAGAGAGAGAGAGAGAGGAGAGAGAGAGAGAGAGAGAGAGGAATAGAGAGAGAGAGAGAGAGAGAGAGAGAGAGAGAGAAGAGAGAGAAGAAGAGAGAGAGAGAGAGAGAGAGAGAGAGAGAGAGAGAGAGAGAGAGAGAGAGGAGAGAGGAGATGAGAGGAGAGAGAGAGAGAGAGAGGAGAGAGAGAAGAGATGAGGAGAGAGAGGGGAGATAGAGAGATGGAGAGAGACAGAGACAGAGAGAGAGAGAGAAGAGAGAGAGGTTAGATAGGAGAGAGCTAGAGACAGAGACAGGAGTAGAGAGAGATAGATAGAGGAGAGTAGATATGTATATATATAGATATAGATATATATATATATATATATTATATATATATATGTATATATATATATATATATATATATATATATATATATATATATATATATATATATATATATATATACATATACATACATATATATATGTATATACGTAGTGTAGTTAACGTTAAAAAGTTCCACACCCATTATGTTATATACATATATGCATTTATATGTATATATATACACACACACACACAATACCATGCCCATTACCATCATCCTCACAACATACCTCCATCGCCACCCCGCCACTACCAGACCTCCACCACATCCACCTACACCACCACCTCTCTTCACCCTTCCGATCACAAACGCTCCCTGTATAATGTCACCACCACCGCCACCTTGTCACACCACCCACACCATCACCTCAACCACCTATTTCCTGACCAACAACAGTGCAAAGTCAAACCGACCAAGCTGAAGCTGTGCGTGGTCACTAATGGTAGTGACTGTTGGGTTTGTTGGACCAATATTTTAGTAGTTTAACCATTTAAACAAGAAAAACGCAGCGGAATAAAACCTTAATATTATCATTTGTAATTCGGAAATTAAGGCTCATATCATATCAACAACAAACCCAAGAACATAAGGATTATTTATATGTGTATGAACTAGCTAACAAGAAGAATAAACAACCAAAAACAAAAGATACAAACTACCTTTTGTAGGACTGCAGAAAACAAATTTGGATGAAGAAGGTGAGCTTCTTGAATGGCCAAAACACCAAGGAGAGGTGTCCTCAAGCTTGTATACCCGCAAGCCTCATGCAAACACCTTGTTGCTAGGATTTCTTCACCAAAACCGAACCAAGGAGAGGCTGAAAATCTTATTTTCAGCTAAGAAACCTTCAAAGAACTAGAGAGAAAGGTTGGTTCTTGGTCCTTTGCATGTGAGAGAGAGAAAAGAGGGTGTGTGTATGTTTTCTAGATAAGCAAGAGGGAAAACAAAAGGCCAAACCCACCCTTAAAGGGGGCGGCCGAATTATCTAAGGGTTTGGGGTTTTTCCCCCAAAAACCCTTTTTACATTTTGTTTTACTAATTACATTTTAAGTTATCTAATCAACCTTTTAATTATATAACTTATACACACACAATTTTTATTATTTGATGTTATTTAACCAACTTAAATAACATTACAAATATTGTCCATAAACAAAATATCCTTATAAGTTGTTTCATCTCATATGCAATTTATTTAGAAAACCCATTTTCTAAATAGGTGTATTTATTCAATTGCATGATCATATCATCAATTAAATATTTATATCGGTGTTTGCTAAGCTTGTTATTGGGTATGACCCGACTTGGATCATTACGTACTAACCACATCAATATTCTATGTGTCTTGGGCATAAAGAATCCAACAATCTCCCACTTGCACAAGATTCATAGAAGATTGATGCAAGCAGTAAATACCGCCTAACAACGGTTTACTACCCTTAATGCGCATGATTGAAAGCCATTCAATAACATCATCCCCTTCATGTATCCAACTTGAAATGATTTAGGTGAATCAATCATTTATCCTTTTGTTACAGATGTCATGTTAAATCCAAGGACACAAAATGATCATTCCTTGTTGATTTAACTTAATCAGACCTTAGACATCTTGCTCTCAACGAATAAGAGGAACAAATTCCATCTTGAATACATATGTTTCTCACAATCACCTCGTGTCACACCTGAACATAGCCTTATGTACTGTCCATTATTTCAGAGCAGTGAAGAACTAGCTCAAGGTATAACATTTTGGTGAATATCAAAACCCGATATGTATCTCAGGTCAGAGGATACCAAATGATATTCGCCTTTACTCAAATTTACTTATGATCAATCTAGAAGATTCCATGTAGTAAAATTGAGATGCGGGTCAGTCCAATATTTGTATCCCACAAATATCTATGAACTTTGGTAGCAACCAATTGCTCTATATTCATACCTTATGAATATCCACCAATCCATGTTCATAATAGTCTTACGTTCATATTTGTTCCCACAAATATGACCGACTACGGACATTTAGAATAATAAACATATTCATGGATATATACATGCTAAAAGGAACACAATCTCAGAATATCACAAATATATAAAGAGTTAAACGTTACATTGTTCCAAAATTTTAAATACTAAATAGATCAATTCCAATCACTAGAAAATCGAAGTCCTAAGGCACAAGTATGACTTTCATGCTTTGCCCTTTCAAGGAGCTTTGTGAGTGGATCCGTAATGTTTTGATTGGTGTGAACTTTACGAATACATATCTTTCCTTTTTCAACTTCATCCCTTATGTAGTTGAATCTCCGCTCAATATGTCTAGTCTTTTGATGTGCACGGGGTTCCTTAATTTGTGCAATCGCACCCTCGTTATCACAAAAGATTTCTAGGGGGTCTTGAATGGTAGGGACGACCCCCGATCAGCGATAAATTTCTTTATCCATGCAGCTTCCTGAGCTGCTAATGAGGCGGCTATGTATTGGATTCTGTAGTGGACAACGCTACCACGTCTTGTTTTGAACTCTTCCATGACACTGCCCCTCCATTCATAATGAAGACATACCCCGATTGTGATCGAGAATCATCTCGATCAGTTTAGAAGCTCGCATCCGTGTAACCTTTTACAACGAGTTCCTCTTCACCAGACCCGTATATTAGAACCATATCCTTAGTCCTCCTAAGGTATTTCAATATACTTTTAACAGCCATCCAATGGCTATTACCTGGATTTTGTTGTTATCTACTTGTCATGCTTAGCGCGCATGACACGTCCGGTCTAGTGCATATCATCGCATACATGATGGATCCTATAGCAGACGCATATGGGATGTCCTTCATCCGATCTTGCTCATCCTTTGAGCTTGGACATTGAGATGTACTCAATATTGTCCCTCTTTGAATAGGTACCATACCTTTCTTAGAGTTTTCCATCTTGAACCTTTTCAAGACTTTATCAATGTATGCACTTTGATTTAAATCTATTAACCGCCTCGATCTATCCCTATAGATCTTTATTCCCAGAATATAGGCGGCTTCACCGAGATCTTTTATGGAAAAACAACTTCCAAGCCAGGTTTTAACACCTTCCTTGGTTGGAATATCATTTTCAAAAAGTAGTATGTCATCAACATACAATACTAGAAATGTAATTATGCTCCCACTAGCCTTCTTATATACACAAGCCTTGTCAGCGTTCTTGATGAAACCAAATTTCTTGATTTCTTCATCAAAACGTTGATTCCAACTTCTTGATGCTTGTTTCAATCCATAGATTGACCTCTTTAACTTGCATACTTTATTAGGATGTTGTGGATCAACAAAACCATCAGGCTGAACCATATGGACAGTCTCTTCGAGATGTCCATTAAGAAAAGCGGTTTTGACATCCATTTGCCAAATCTCATAGTGATAATATGCGGCTATGGCAAACAATATCCTAATTGACTTTAGCATTGCCACATGTGAGAAGGTTTCATCATAATCAACCCCTTGAGTTTGAGTGAAACCTTTTGCTACAAGTCTTGCTTTGTAAGTATCCAAGTTTCCATGCATATCGGTTTCTTCTTGAAAACCCACTTGCATCCAACCGGTTTGGAGTTAAGTGGAGGGTCAACCAATTCCCAAACTTGGTTGTCATACATGGATTGCATCTCTACGTTCATGGCTTCAAGCCATTTGTCACAATCCGAATTGGACATTGCATCATGGTATGTAGTTGGCTTATCGGAGTCAACCACATAGCATCCATTCATGAAAAATCCATATCTTTCAGGTGGATGGCTAACTCTACCAGATCTGCGAACGTTTTGTGTATATTGATCAACCTCTTGATCATCATCAACTTCCTCCTGTTGATTGCTAGTGTTAACCAAACGTGTATCGGCTTGTGGATCTTGATCCTCATCAAATTCCAGTGTTCTATACGTTATACCTTCCACAAGGAACTTAGCTTCCAAGAACTCAGCCTTTCGAGCAATAAATACCTCTTGCTCTGTTGGATCAAAGAAGTAGTATCCTATACAGTCTTTGGGATATCCAATGAATATACACTTAGTGGATCGACTTTCCAACTTGTTTTGGGTGTTTAGCTTAACATAAGCTTCACAACCCCATACCTTTAAATATGATAGTGATGGAACTCTTCCATGCCATATTTCAAAAGGTGTCGAATTCACTTTCTTGGTCGGGGCCATATTCAAAATACGAGCCGCGGAGAGCAATGCGAAACCCCAAAAGGATAGAGGTAGTGAGCTTATAGCCATCATAGATCGAACCATATCCAATAGGGTTCGGTTTCTCCTTTCAGACACACCATTATGTTGTGGTGTTCCAGGTGGAGTAAGTTGTGAGACGATCCCACAACTTCTTAAATGATCCTGAAAAGCCTCACTGAGGTATTCACCTCCTATATCTGATCGAAGAACTTTGATTGTTTTATTGAGTTGATTTTCTACTTCATTCTTGAAGATTTTGAACATTTCAAAAGCTTCATGTTTATGTGCCATCAAGTACACATAACCATAGCGACTATAATCGTCGGTAAAGGTAATGAAGTATCTTTCACCATTTCTTGTCATTGTCTTAAAAGGTCCACATACATCCGAATATATGATTCCCAATAAGTCTTTTGCCCTCTCGTTAGTACCACTAATGTAACACCCCGAATTTCTATTTAAAACAAAAGGAAAAGAAAAGTAAATAGAAAGAATAGAAATTGTGCACAAGTGGAGGGGGGAAAGTGTACAAAGTACAAACCTTACTATTTTAAGGATTTAAGGGGCATGGTCGCCCATATCAAAAGCAGGAAGCTGCTTTTGCTCTCGGAGGAAGAAAGAAGAGAGAAAGAGCCCCGGTTCTAGAGAGAGAAAGTGGAAGAAGCAGCGTCAAAAGGTAAGTCTTCTCTTATATGAGCTCAGTTTCAGCTGGGTTTCGAGTTCTTGACCGAAGTTCTTGGTGCTTAGTGTTTGCTTTTGGGATTCAAGAGCTGAATCGAAGGTGGGTCTTGAACGGGAAGAGTGTTGCTCAAAAGCTGCTCAAGGTGAGTTTCTAGAACCCCTCTTTTACTGATTTTCAACTCGTTTGGGGCTATTATGCATACTAAGTAAACATTTTGAAAGTAACCGTGGGTATACCGCCTTTTGTTCGAAATGATGTATGTATGTATGTATGTATGTTTTAGTGTTTATTATGGGTTAATATTGATGGTTTAGCATGTTTAGGTGCCCTTAGTATGTTAGATTTATGCTTGGGTATGATTAGGATGATAATCGGGTGAATTTGATAGCATAGAGAACATTTCAGAATGTTCGGACGATAATGAACAATGGTCCATGCGCCCAGCATGTTGGCCATGCGTCCAAGGGGTGGCCCATGCGCCCAGAGGTGGCCCATGCGCCTAAAGGGTGGTCCACGCGCCCAGCATGATTGGCCATGCGTCCAAGAGATGGCCCATGCGCCCAAAGGTGGCTCATGCGCCTAAAATATGGCCCATGCGCCCAACATGATTGGCCCTGCGTCCAAGTGATTGGCCATGTGCCCAGAGGTGGTCCATGCGCCTAAATAATGCCATGTGCCCAAAGTGTTAAGAATGGCTAAGTGTTTATGCGCCTAAACAGGACAGAAGCACCCAAATAGTGCCCATGCGCCCAGACTAATTTATACTTAAAATTTTCAGGTCCATGCGCCTGAAAGGTCCCATGCGCCCATTTTGGAATTACGATTTTTTAAGTGGTTTAAGGGATGATTATGGGGAATAAGGCTGCTTATAATTATGATACGTATGTATGAGTGATGTGTTATCTTTCTTCGTTAAAGAGTTTTCAAAACGTACGTATTATGTTTTATAATACTATATGTATGACTTTACGTGGCGTGATGTATGAATGAATAAATTAACGAACGTAAAGTATTATATAATAAAGTGAAAGATAACAATAGAGTACAAAATGTATTGTGCATGAGATAACAAATTGTGAACATGAAATTGACGGATGATGAGATCCGTGTCGCGTACCCCGGTACTGTGTCAGTCTTCGGACATGAGTCGGGGGTTTGTTTATCAGGCCCCGGCAAAGTATCAGTCTTCGTACATGAGTCGGGGGTATTGCATGAGACAAATTGACGGATGATGAGATCCGTGTCGCGTACTCCGGTACTGTGTCAGTCTTCGGACATGAGTCGGGGGTTTGTGTATCAGGCCCTGGCACAGTATCAGTCTTCGGACATGAGTCGGGAGTATTGCATGAGACGAGATAATGAGGTGAGCGACTTTGTGTTGCAACAGACTCGGAATGAGTTCAATCCCTGTGATTGACTCGAATGGGATCTTTGTCGCGTATCCCGGTGCTGTGTCAGTCTTCGGACATGAGTCGGGGGTTTGTGAGCAGGCCCCGGCACAGCATCAGCTTTCGAGCATGAGTCGGGGATATTGCATGAGACAAGATTCGAGTAAAAAAGAGTAATGAGCAAAGAGATGAATGGAAGAACGAAGTATGTAATGAACGTTAATAAATTATCGTAATAATGTACTAAACAGGATCCTTGTCATTCGACCTCAGTATTCATGGCTGAGTGCCACGAAGAGGGTAAAGTCTGACCAGATCTAAAAAGAGAAGTGAACGATAATGTAATACGTTGAATGAACAGAGTTAATGAACGTAGTGACAAAGATAATAATGATATTATCTGTATGTACGTATGATCACGAACGATTGTAAAGTATAGTATGATTTTGAAATAAAGTAAGAACAGTTTTAACGAAAGAAAAGTATGTTTTATATTATAAAACTAGAACTCACTCAGCGTCGCTGACTTTTGTATGCATGATAGTTGGCAGGTATTTGTTGATGCTGAGGAGTTGCAGGCATGGATGCATAAGCTACTGGGAGTATTTTGAGGCTGGCATCTGTATTTTGATATGTTTTTGTATTTTGAGATGAAAAGTAATATTTTAAATGAATGAAATGACATGTTTTTAGTTATTAATGAAAGTTTTAAATTCTGCTGCAAAATAAATGTACGTTTTATAATGTTTTAAGTGCAATGATTGACCAACTGTGAGGATTCCGGGAACGGGGCCTTACAACTAAAGGGCGACTTGGTCATCTTGCCTTGTAAACAAGATTCACACTTATCAAATGAAACATTTTCATTTGTTTTCAAAAGACCATTCTTGAATTCGATTCTTGTTTATGTGACCAAGACGACAATGCCAAAGATATGATTCACTTAAACCCTTTTAAGTTTCTTGGTGCTTGATTGGTATAATGAGTTATTATAGGATGAATCATCATGAACCAATTCATAGATACCATTAAAAGGCATTGCCTTAAAATAAAACACATCATCCATACAAACATGAATACCATTGTTTACAAACTTTAATTCATAACCACATTGTTTTAAAAGAGAAACAGAAATTATGTTCCTAGTCAAACTAGGAGCATACAAAATGTTCTTGAGAACAACTTCCAAACCATTTGAAAGTTTCAAAATATAGTCTCCTTGGGCTTTGACATCAACTTTTGCTCCGTTGCCCATGTAGAGACTTGTGTCTCCCTTCTTGAAGTGTTTATTTCTTTTGAACCCCTGCAACAAATTGCAAATATGAGTTCCACATCCGGTATCCAATACCCATGTGCTGGAAGAAATAACATTTAAACCAATATGAATCATGAAAGTTGTACCTGAGGTTTGCCCAGCATCCCTCTTGTTTCTTAACTCTTTGAGATAGGTGGGACAATTCCTTTTCCAATGACCTATCTCTCCACACTCAAAGCATGGATCGTTCTCCGTTACCTTAGGCTTCTTAAGCTTAGGCTTTGGAGGTTCCGCTTTAGCGTTCCCTTTCCCTTTACCTTTGATGTACCCCTTTCCTTTGGCAACATTTGCCTTGGGTTCGGGGAAGGGCCTTTTCTTATTGCCACCCTCATTGATCGAGAGAACAGGTAGAACCTTTCTGCCCATCCCTGCCTTGGCTGTTTTGAGCATTGCGTGAAGCTCACCAATGCTCTTGTCCCACCCGTTCATATTGTAATTCATTATGAACGTCTCAAACCTTTTGGTTAGGCCATTAAGGATCAAAGTCGTGGCCAGCTCCTTTGAGACCTGACAATTAAGCCTTTCGAGGCGATCAACGTGGCTTTTCATCTTAAGGACATAAGATGATACCGATTGGGTTTCTTCCATGCGAAATGCATGAAGCGCTCGAACCGTTTCGAAGCGCTCTACCCTATCTTGTTGAAGGAACATTTCCTTCAACTGGGTAATCATGTCATATGCCCCATGATGCTCAAAGTCCTTTTGGAGTTCAGGAATCATGGTTCCCAACATGAGGCAAGAAACCTGCATGGAATCGTCTGTGTATTTAAGCCAATCGTTATAGGCCTCAACATCCTCGGG
Organism: Flaveria ramosissima; assembly: GCA_025215565.1. Lineage (NCBI taxonomy): Eukaryota > Viridiplantae > Streptophyta > Magnoliopsida > Asterales > Asteraceae > Flaveria > Flaveria ramosissima. The sequence goes on from CM046034.1 coordinate 25,655,859, forward strand.
GTCGGGTTGGTCAGGGATGGGATCGTCAAGGACATAGGCCTTTTTCTCTTGCTTGAGAACAATTCTCAAGTTTCGAAACCAGTCCATAAAGTTATTATGGTTAAGACGATCCCTTTCTAAGATGGTTCTCAGTGATAGGGTAGGGGCGTTCGGGGTGATAGCATTGTTGTTTGCGGCCATTTCTACAAAATTACAAAGTTCATATTAGTATTTCTGAAAAATTACATTTTAATTATTAATACCCTTTTATATCTCATAGACAATTAATAATTAAAATCTAGAATCCAACGTTACATTTAAATTATGGTTAGGTGACCTTTATCCCATTATTTAAATTAACAAGGTAGTCAACATTTGACAATTGCAACCTATTGCAACTTCTAGCTTTATGGGATCGGTTAAACATCTTATGTTTAGTTGGCATGTAAAATCCCATCAACACCATTGTACGCCATGCTTCGGTGACCCTATGCACATGGTTTCCAATTCAAGTCGTCCTACTTACACACACATGTGAGTTTACACATACAAGTGGTTAGGTGACCTTTATCCCACAAGTATGTTAAGCCCACCTCAAACACACAAGTTCCCTAAAAGTGGTTAGGTGACCTTTATCCCACAAGTAGTTCTCAAGTGATTCGAGTGTCGTGTAAAAGGATGGTGTTAAACTTGTTCCAAAAGGGATTTTAGTTTTCATTAATTCTAGTTATGAAAACTCTATGTACCTTGTATTTGCATGCTTTCAAATACATGGTACCCTATGGTTCTTTTAATAAAACCTCTTTTATTTGAAATCATTAATCCTTTTAATAACTTTTATTAACATGTTAATGATTAAGAACCATGAAAATTCAGCTTGTTATGACCATTTATTAAGATTGATAAGCATATCCACATATCAAACAATCAACATAAAATGAATAATCGAACAAGCATATAAGCAACAACCACATGTGCATAACCATAGCCACTAGGTTGACAACACTTGTTTGCCATCACAAGTGTTGTCATTTGGTCTTTCCTAAAGGTTGAACACAACACAAAAGATAAGATCTCCAAAGACCCCCACTTGAACTTGCATCCAAATGCTTCAAGTCCTTCTCTTTGTGTCTTCCTTTTGTGCTTCCATCTTGAGCATCTTCTTTTACAAAATTTATATCCTAATACAAATTTTCTAATAAAAGAAAACACACTTAATCTATCTATTACATTGCCATTGAATGAATAAATAAATTACATCCAAATACAAACACAAAAGAATAATATTACAACCCATTATGAATGAAATCAACCAAAACAAACATCCATTCAAAACCAAATCAACACAAGGTCAAGGCTAGGTTATGCACCAATATGAATCATCATATACAACATTCAAGAACCAAATAAATCCCCATATGACCCTAAATTTTCAGCCAACATAAACCAAGAATTTTGGGTGTTTTTGTCCAAACAAAACACAATCAACCATTTGATATCTTTCTTTCAAGGTTTAATCACAAGCATGTTAGATATAACCTTGAAAGGTTGGGGATTTATAACATCACCACAAAACAGCCCCTATAAGGTTGTTAAAGCCCCATAAAACCAATTTTACAAGGACAAATGAAACTAGTCATCCACATATCCGGCTCTAGATGCCAATGTTGGGTTTGTTGGACCAATATTTTAGTAGTTTAACCATTTAAACAAGAAAAACGCAGCGAAATAAAACCTTAATATTATCATTTGTAATCTGAAAATTAAGGCTCATATCATATCAACAACAAACCCAAGAACATAAGGATCATTTATATGTGTATGAACTAGCTAACAAGAATACTAAACAACCAAAAACAAAAGATACAAACTACCTTTTGTAGAGCTGCAGAAAAACGAATTTGGATGAAGAAGATGAGCTTCTTGAATGGCCAAAACACCAAGAAGAGGTGTCCTCAAGCTTGTATACCCGCAAGCCTCAAGCAAACACCTTATTGCTAGGATTTCTTCACCAAAACCGAACCAAGGAGAGGCTGAAAATCTTATTTTCAGCTAAGAAACCTTCAAAGAACTAGAGAGAAAGGTTGGTTCTTGGTCCTTTGCATGTGAGAGAGAGAAAAGAGGTTGTGTGTGTGTTTTCTAGATAAGCAAGAGGGAAAACTGTAAGGATTCCTTAAGTCTGATGCAACCCAAAACATCCAAAGTGTCTCAGCAACATGCACTAAGTACTGAAGTGAAGAATTTGTAAGGATTCCTTAAGTCTGATGCAACCCAAAACATCCAAAGTGTCTCAGCAACATGCACTAAGTAATGAAGTGAAGAATGCTTCGGAAGTTTTACACAATGCATTAGAAAATACTCTAAGTGTAAAATCTTCCGAAGCCAAGACCAATATCTTCCGAAGCCAAACATGAAGTCTTCCGAAGCCTCAGAGACAAAGTCTTCCGAAGCTTCAACCTATGAAGACAGATTTCTTCCGAAGACTTTTAGTACACATGCTTTATCTGATGTACTGTTCCATAAAGCACCTTTTCTGCTGCATCTCTGTAAAGTCACCAACTTACATGAGTTGGTGAAAAGGTCCATGCTTTTGGTAACTGTACATTGAGGTCTTGAGTCTGTAACTTTCCACTTTATGTACTTTATCCTTTTTGTAATGTATAAGGATGTGAGCTATGGCATGTCATAGTCACAAGGTCAAAAGGCAGATATGCCTTTTGATCCTACAATTGATTTTGTTAGTGTCTAGTCAATTGTATCCAGCTGGCTTTCAAAGTATAGCCGGCTGTAGGTTGTAGTATAAGTATTTCAAGTTCTTGTATATTTCTTTATGCTTTGTATCACTTGTAAAAGAACTTGAGAAAGCAATATACTGCCTCCTTGAAACCCATACTCTCTTGTTCTGTCTCTTGCTTTACTTGTGTTCTTTGTATCACTTTGGTTTACCCAGTTCACTGTTTGATTAAAGTTTAGTTAATCTCCTCTTTGTGTTGTTGTGTTGTAATTGTGTTAAAGCCCTTAAACGGTCCTGCAATTGGTATCAGAGCAGTCCAGGCTCTTGATATAAGATCTAACCATCTTAAGATCCCTCACACACACAAAAACTAAACTCTTCAAATGGCTTCCATCTCAAAGACTGATATGGAGACTGGAACCATGAACAAATCCCCACTGATCACTCTTGATGATTTTGACACCTGGTGCATGAGGATGGAAGGCTTCATCAGGTCTCTTGATTCAAGAATGTGAGAATCTGTTGAGAATGGACCTTTCATACCAAGCACCCCCTCTGCTACTGGTGCTGGTATGATTCCTAAAGATGTGGCCAACTACTCAGATGAAGATAGAAAAAGAGTAGAGATTGATAGGAAGGCCATGACTACTCTTCAGACTGCTCTTCCAAACTCTGTATACAGAGGTTTTAAGAAGTGCAAGACAGCCAAACAGCTGTGGGATGCACTGAAGCTGATGTATGAAGGCTCCTCTGAAGCCAAGGAGAACAAGAAAGATCTTCTGAAGCAGTAGTTTGAAAACTTCACCTTCAAAGCAGGTGAAACCATGACCCAACAATACTTCAGGTATGTTGAGATTGTGGATACCCTAGTGGATGGAGGAGTTCCTCTTGAGAACAGGGACATTGTAAGGAAGTTCATGTCCTCACTTCCTAGGCAATGGACACACTATTGTGTGGTGATCAAGAGGACTGAGAACCTTAAAACTCTTACTCTGACAGAGTTGTATGGGATTCTCAGTGGATACCAGATGGAGATGAACATGCAAGGTTCATCTGGCAACTCCAACAATCAAATGGGTTCAGCCCTTCATGTGGTTGAAAGGGACAACATAGAACCCCAACATCATCTCATATGCTACCCTGACAACTCACAAAAGGGTCCTTTCATCACCTTCCCGGAGACACCGAGGGAGAACTTTACTCAAGGAAGCCCATTCCAAGAGACAAGTTCTTCTCAAGCCTTTGTGTCTACTGATGAAAGCTGTGGGAATTATCTCTTCACTCTTGAAGACCTGGACTGTATCCATCCAGATGACCTGGAATACATGGAGATAGTTCAGCAGATGGCTCTCCTCACTCACAGAGCCAAGAAGTTCTACAAGAGGACAGGAAGAAGATTTCCAAGCAATGCTACCAGTGGAAAGTTTGGGCTGGATAAAAGCAAAGTTAAGTGTTACAACTGTAACCTTATGGGTCACTTTGCTAGGGAGTGTAAGGCACCTAAAGCAAATGGGGGCCAAACACAACCCAGACCAAACTACACTGACAAAGCCCCTCAGGCTGAGAAGACAAAGCAACATGTTGCTGTTGCTGTTGAAGAGGGAGGCTTTGACTGGAGTTTTCAGGTGGAAGATGCTTCTCCAAACCAAGCACTGATGGCTGACCATGATGAAGCCAAGGTATTGGAACATCTCTGCACTCCTGAATGCATTGCTAAAGTAAATAGATACAGGTCCTACAACTTAGAGATGAGATCTGATCTTGAGTCATTAAACATATTAAAATCTGATTTTAGAAAGTCTGAAAATGATTACAAGTTAAAGATAGAGGACTTGGAGAAAACCATTTCAGTACTAAAACATGAACATACAGATTTTAGAACTCAGATCCAAGATCTCATAACTAAGTTGACTGAGTGCCAGGCTGAGCTTGTGATCAGCAAAGCCAAGGCAGAGAAAAGTGTTCTTGAAGAAGAGACCTTCAAGAACATGATATCCTCATCCCTGCACAACAAAGTCTGTTATCAAAATAACAGGGACTGGGATCAAATGAGATAGCTCCTCCACACACAATCTTGTCTGTAAGATCTCCTAGGTGTGGAACTTGTGAAGATGAGCTTCCTCTCATAGATTCTGTAAGTGAGGATGATGAAGAAGTGATAGTGAAGAATTCCTCTGAGAAGAGTGAAGAAGAGGATTCTTCCAAGGGCCACTATCCTTCTGAGGAGAAGAAATCAACTGTGATGACCAAGTCCAAGAGAAAGAACTTGATCAGGAAGAGCAAGAGAAAAGCAAAGAAGGCTCAAGAAATCAAGGCTACTTTTGATGCTAAGCAGAAACAAGTTTTTATCTCTGCAGGTTTCAAAGTAGTAAGGACTGAAGACATCAACCAAGACTCCTCAGCTAAGAGTCCTGGTTCTTGTTCAAATCATCTCAGTGCAAAGAAGAAGACTGAGCTGCTGTGTACCACTGCTGCACAGCCTGGACCATCAAACTCCAAGAACAGTTCACAGCCCAAAAGAACTGTCTCAGCATCTACCAAGATGAAGGTGGAGAAGGGATGTGACCAAAGCCAGTCTTGCTCTCAAAAGGAGACTCCTTTGAAGAAGAAAATGTTATGTGTCATGTGTGAAAGTACTTCTCACATTGCTAAGGATTGCCCATACAATCCTAAAAGTACCATCCACATGACTAATACAAAGACTTCAAAGAGTCTCAAGAAGTCTCAAGCTTCGGAAGGAAAGTCTGTTTCCTTCGGAAGCTCCAAATCAAAGAAGAAGGTAAATGGAAAATTACCTTCGGAAGCAAAGTTGGTCTCGGAAGAAAGGAGTTCTTCCGAAGCACTGAAGTCTGCTGCAGTGACTGTAGACTCTTCCGAAGGTTCAGTCATCAAAACTTGTGAAGTCCCAAAAGCTCTAAGGTTTTGAAGGTCAAGTCCAGACTCCAAAGGTGGTGTGGAAGTCTAAGAAAGACCAAATGACTGAAGTTTCTTCATCAACAACAGCTGAAGATCCCCATAGTACAACCATAGGATCTATTACTGTTGCATTACCTTCTATTACACTTAATGAGCCCAAGACAAGTAAGGCTTGGGTTTCCAAATGTAATAATCATTTTCTTTGTGCAGGAACAGCTCAAGACAAACAGGAATGTTGGATAATTGACAGTGGCTGTTCCAGGCACATGACAGACAATAGGTCTCTACTCCATAATTTTGAGAGAATTGATGGAGGACCAGTTTCTTTTGGAGGAGATGAAGGTGGTTACATTTCTGGAAGGGGCAAGGTCACAAATGGTAAGCTCAGCATTGAGAAGGTAAACTTTGTCAAGGAGCTTGGGTACAATCTTCTGAGTGTATCCCAATTTTGTGATCAGAGTCATAACATGCTCTTTACTGAGCATGAGTGCATTGTTCTCAAGCCTGGAGTGGTCATTCCTCATGAGCATATCCTGCTCAGAGCCCCCAGGAAAGGGAACATGTACAAGATGGATTTGCAAGAAACATCTCCCTCTGGAGAAGTTTCATGCTTTCTATCTAAAGCAAATAGTGATGAGTCTTTCCTATGGCATAAAAGAATGTGCCATGTAAACTTTAAGAACATGAATAAATTAATTAAACATGATCTGGTAACTGGAATGCCAAAGAAAGAGTTTACAAGTGATGATCATTGTGTTGCATGCCTGAAAGGGAAGCAACACAAGGTATCTCACAAGCCTAAGGAAAAGAACTCCATCACTACTCCCCTACACTTGTTACATATGGATCTCTTTGGCCCCACCAGTGTATGAGTTTAGGAAGGACCTCTTACTGTTTGGTGATCACAGATGATTTTACAAGATTCACTTGGGTCTTCTTCCTTAGAACTAAGGATGAAACCCCTGAGATTCTGAAGAATTTCATCTTAAAAGTGAGAATCAAAGTGATCACAAGGTCAAAACCATAAGATGTGATCAAGGAACTGAATTCAAGAACCAAATCCTTGATACATTTTGTGATGAAAAAGGTATTACAAGACAATATAGTGCTCCCAGGACTCCTCAGCAAAACGGAGTTGCTGAGAGGAGAAACAGGACACTTATTGAAGCTGCAAGAACTATGTTGTCTGACTCTAAACTGCCTATCACCTTCTGGGCAGAGGCAGTTAATACTGCTTGCTATGTGCAAAACAGAGTTTTAGTAGTTAAGACACATGGTAAGACTCCTTATGAACTTTGGCACAAGAGGAAACCTTTCATTGGTTTTCTCAGGTCATTTGGATGTCCCTGCACCATCTTGAATACCAAAGATCAAATTGCCAAGTTTGCTGAGAAATCAGATGATGGACATTTCATTGGATACTCTTCCCAAGCTAAAGCTTATAGAGTATACAATCTCAGAACTAGAATTGTTGAGGAGTCAGCCAATGTGACTTTCAATGAGCACACACCCTGTGTGGCTGGTTCTGGTCCGGATTGGCTGTTTGATCTTGATTTAGTTACCAACTGTTTTAACAAATCTTGTGAGCATGTTTCAGGATCTGCAGAAAATTTAAATACAGGTGATCCTGATCCAAGATTTGAGCTAGGAAGACCCTCAACTCATACATCTTCAGCTCCAGTTGGAACTACTTCAGCAAATGAGGTTTCTATCAGCACAACAATGACAAATTCAGCTGATACATCTGGTATGCCTTCAAATTCCAGCTCAGAGGCTTCTCAACCAATAAAGACACCTCAATTGTAGAAGACAACAATGGTGATGGTGATAGTGATCAGGAATTTCTTGATGCTAATAACCATACCATAGATGACAACATCAATGATGTCACACACTCATTGGATCAAGTTAATCTTGATAAGTGTGATAATGTGGAGGGTGAATCTTCCAGGCCAGATCTAAATTTCTCAAATTTGGATCTTTCTCAACAACTTGCTGTGATCCCTCAGCTAAGGATCCACAAGTCTCACCCTACCACAAACATCATTGGAGATGTTGTCACAGGGGTAAGAACAAGAGGACAAACCCATGAAGCAAATGTTTGTCTTCACTCTTGTTTCTTATCTCAGATAGAGCCCAAGAAAGTTGATGAAGCTCTAAAGGATGGAAGTTGGGTTGAAGCTATGCAACAAGAGCTGCTTCAATTCAAAAGGCAGAAAGTTTGGAACCTTTTCCTCTTCCTCATGGGAAGACTATCATTGGAACCAAATGGGTTTTTAGAAATAAGAAGGATGATAGAGGAATCATCATCAAGAACAAGGCAAGACTAGTTGTTCAAGGATACACACAAGAAGAAGGGATTGACTACACTGATGTCTTTGCTCCTGTAGCAAGACTAGAAGCTGTTAGGATATTCCTGGCATTTGCTGCATCCAAGAACTTCAAGGTCTACCAACTTGATGTAAAGTGTGCTTTCTTATATGGAGTGATTGATGAGGAGGTTTATGTCAAACAACCACCTGGTTTTGTAGACCCTGATCATCCTGATTATGTCTGCAAGCTTGACAAAGCTCTTTATGGGCTGCATCAGGCACCCAGGAAGTGGTATGAGACACTGTCTGAGTATCTTTGTAAACATGGATACAGGAGAGGTACTATAGATGGAACTCTCTTCATCAAAGGACAGGGAAATGACTTATTGCTGGTTCAAGTATATGTAGATGACATCATCTTTGGTTCAACTAATCCAAAGCTCTGCAAAGACTTTGAGAAGCTGATGAAAGACAGATTTGAAATGAGTTCAATAGGAGAACTCAACTTCTTTCTGGGAATTCAAGTGAAGCAGGTTGAAGATGGCATCTTCATAAGTCAGTCAAAGTATGTTCAAGACATACTCAAGAGGTTCAACATGACTGATTGTAAGATTGCTAAGACACCCATAGCCAGAAACCACTCCCTTGGTCCAGATCTTGAGGGGGAGTGTGTAGATGAACACCTTTACAGGGCTATGATTGGGTCTCTTATGTATCTTACAGCTAGCAGGCCTGATATCATGTTTGCTACATGTATTTGTGCAAGATATCAAGCCAACCCTAAGATGTCTCACTTAATCACTGTGAAAAGGATTTTAAGATACCTCAAAGGTGCTTCAACACTTGGTCTATGGTATCCAAAGAATCCTAATTTCAATCTGTATGCCTATACAGATAGTGATTATGGTGGTTGCAACATGACTGCAAAGTCTACATCTGTGGGATGTCAATTCCTTGGTGGAAGGGTTGTCTCATGGCAATGCAAGAAACAATCCTGTGTGTCTGCATCAACTGCTGAGGCTGAATACATTGCTGCTGCAAGCTGCTGTGCTCAAGTGCTTTGGATTCAAAATCAGATGCTGGACTATGGATTTAACTTCAAAGAGACTCCTATCCACATAGACAACAATAGTGCTATCTCTATCACTGAGAATCCTGTGCAGCACTCAAGGACCAAACACATCAACATCAGGTATCATTTAATAAGAGATAACTATGAAAAGGGATTAATTAAACTAGTCAAAGTTCATACAGATGAACAATATGCTGATCTGTTCACAAAAGCTTTTGATGAACAGAGATTTAAGTATCTGATATCAGCTATTGGGATGATTAACTTTGAGTAGACTTTTTCTTAAAATAATTCTAATTATTTCTTCTTAAAATATGTGTGTCCTAAGTTGTCTAGTTCATCACTTTCATAAGCTCATGTTTTCTTTGGATGTAAAATTCTTTTTGAAGACTTTCCTTAGATTCTTGAAAATTTTCTGATACTTCGGAAGATAAAGTTTTATCTTCGGAAGAAAAACATGTCTTCAAAATAAATAACTGTCTAAGAGATTTTACCTTCGGAAGAAGTCAAATTCATCTTCCGAAGCTTAAAATTCCTATCTCAGACACTTATTCATTTTTAAGGACCTTTTCCTTCCAAAGCAAAATTAACCTTCGGAAGCTTTGTTCATTCTTATACAAAGCATCCAAGGGTTTATTTCTCTTCCGAAGCATAAATTTTCAAGACTCTCAGGAAAATCTTCCGAAGCCATTTTAGCTTCGGAAGCTTTTTCAATCAAAACTTCCGAAGACAAATTACCTTCGGAAGCTTTTCGAATTCCAAGAAAACTACTTGAGCAAAAGTAAACTACCTTTTCAGAGGTGGGACCGACTTCCGGATTTCAAAGTTTATCCTCTTTCATTAACTTTGGTTCAAATCCCTTTTCACATAAATACCCAACGGTTCCCCCTTTTCCCACTATCTTCCTCAATTCTACTATTGCTCTAACCTAATTCTCTAAACCGCCTTTGCTTTCTACCTTTCTTCACCCTTAAGCTTCTGAAATGGCCAACCTTAACCGCAGAAACAACCCAGATTTCTCCATGCAATTTCACAGGCAACATAATCAAGTTGCTCTGTTAAGCTCTGAGAAAGATGCAAGTTTCTCAGAGATTTGCCAATTCTTGACTCTATCCAACTATTTCACCTCCCTGACCATTGATCCTACTCTATATGAGGATCACTTGCTTGAATTCTGGAAGACCTGCCAAGAGGTCATTATGGATGGGAAGAAGGCACTGTCTGCCACAGTGCAAGGGAGGACAATCTTCATCACTTCGGCCATCATTAACCAACATTTACAGCTGGATGATGAAGAAGGTGAGGTGTCCTTCCCAAAGGAAGCTGTTAATCATTCCTTTGAGCAGATGGGCTATGAGGGAGATTTCTCTGTAAAGACCTTCAGGAAAGGGAAGGTCTCATCCCAGTGGAAATACCTGCTCCATGTGGTTATCCACAGCTTATCAAACAAGCATGGTGGATGGGACCAGATTCCTGAGGATCTCTCCTTTATAGTTCATGGAATGGTTCAGGGGGTCAAGTTCAGGTATTCACAATTTGTTTATACTAATTTACTTGCAAACTTAGACTCCTTAGAGTATTATATGTTTCCTAGATATGTTCAACACATTCTCAACTGTGAACTGGGCTCACAGTTGAGGGAAACAAGTAATATTCTTAAATTGGGACAGATGAAGCCCGGCATCTTTAAAATAATGAAGAAGCCAACTTAGGCTTCTCAGGGGTAGAAACAGCCCTAGTCCCAAAAATGTTAGAGCTCATTGCTCAAGGTGAAAACCTAGCAACACAAGCTAGTGTTGAACCCACACCTCTTTTATCCTTACCCCTAAAAAGACCAGAAATCACCCTCACCTACCAAAGAAAATCCAAACGAACCCCTGCTCAGGCTATTGAGTCTGTGCAGGCCCCCATATACTCAACCTTACAGGAAGAAGTGGTTACTAGAGCTCCCACTTCTCCTGAGGAGCAAACCACTCCCATTACTTCACCTATCAGGGCTGAGGTTCCTCATGCTCACCCTGATGAGCTCACTAGCCCAACAGCCTTAAGCCTTCACTCTGAGTCTCAACACTCAATGAACAACCTTAGGGGACAGCTACCATCCCCAGCCTTTGGATCTCAACCAACCAATTCCCAACCTATCCTTCTATACTGATGAAGACTTAGGATTCAGTGAGTACCATGAGTCTCTCTTCTCCTCCCCTACTCAAAGAGAGATGAGTACCTCTAACTCTCCTCAGTCTATCCCATATCAGTCACCTATTACTGAGGTGGACACTTCTAAACCTGTTCAGGATGTCCATATGGAAGAGGCTCTCACTTTTGAAAGTGATTACATCATTAAGACCTCAACCATGGCAACTCAGCCCACTGGCATCTCAACTGAGGCTGCCAGTGAGCAGAGGAAAACCAGCAGCCAAGAAACCCAAGCTGGTGTGAGAGAGAGGACTTTGGTCCAATAATCTCATCCCCTAATGATTCTTCTGATGAAGATGAGGGGAATTTGAGACTAAAGGTGCAGAAATTGTCAAAAACATGCACCTATTTAGTCTCTAAGGTTAGTCACTTGGAATCTCAGGTGACTACCTTACAAAACAGGGTCAATGATCAGCAACTTCAGATTTCATATCTGCAGGAAAAACTAGCTAGGAGACCTTTAAGGAGAGCTCAACCAGGAACACAAGAACCTGTGGAAGTGATTGACTTATCCTCCAGCTCACTTATGCAAGTGGGTGATGCTACCAAAAAGGGGGAGAAAGTTATTACAACCACAGAACCTGGGAGTTCTTCAAAGAGAATGGACATAGAGGACTCACCATCCTCACTTGCTGTTGTGCATTCTCAGCAACTTCCTCAAGTTCACATTAATGTGGACTCTATAGACTCACTCATCAGGAGTCTCTTTGAGGAAGGTATACCAAGGGCTGTCTCATCTCCACCACAAGGAACTGGCAACTACATCATAAGGTGGAGGTATGATGAGAAGAGCCCTTATACTTAACTGAGTTCAAGGCCAACAAGAAGTTTTTCAGTTCCAAAGCCTGAGCTTCTATGAAAGACTGGATTTAGTCAACATGCCACTTGTCAATCCAAGCAATTCAAGACAAGCTAACAGGCTGGCTCAAAGAATCCAAGACAGGATCCTTGCAGAGTTCTCTCTAAGAAGGAGACTTAGGCAATCAGGCAATGTCATCGGTCAACTGGATGTTGAGGTGGACCCTAAGATTAGTTTCATAGGGGAAACCTTGACTGAAGGCCCAGTGACAGAACCTGAAACCCCTGTCTCATCATCAACAACTGCTGCAGAGGTCCAAACTCCATCTGAGACACCTGCTGGTGAAGGTGTTTCTCAGCCTCTCTCTGGCCAGAGCATGGAAGCTACACCAAGCAATGAAGGCCAAGCCTCAATCCACCCTAAGTCACAAAGGTCTGTTGGTGACAAAGGGAAAAGGATAATGACTCCTGAGGAAATTGAGGAGGAAGAGAGAGAGAGAGGAAAAGAAGACTAAGGGGAGAAAGTTCTTCTGGGTCATCTAGCTTCATGCAAGTTGCAATCAGGGCTGCCCCCAGACCAAATAATCAAGATGATGAGTTAAGGGCAGTCAGGATTACCTACTTACAGACCAGGAACTATGATATTGATGAAATCATCTCCCTCCCCTTAGAAGAGTAAAATGAACTGGCTGACATGGAAGTGTCAAGAGAGATGAAGGAGAAAGAGGATGCAAGGTTACTTCTCCAATTCAAAGAGGAGAAGAGACAGAAAAGACTTTACAAGCATGCTCCCACTCTCTCTCCAGTTCAAGAAAGTCCTGCACAGGAAGATGTGGCTCCACAAGAACCGCAGGTAGATAAAGAAGAAGATAGGATCAAGATGATCAATTACCTGAGTGCCACAGGCTTCTATCAGGCAGATGCACTTCTTCCCTTGTCCTATGACTTCATTGAGTTCGAGTACCTAAAGCAACTTGAGCTTGAGCTAGTCAAAGAAAGAAAAACAACCAAAAGGAAGCTAAGGGAAGAAGCTGCAAAGTCAAGAGCCATCATTCAAAAGAATGCAAAGAAGTCTGCTGACAGACAAAGAATGATGAGCTTCTTGAAGCTATATGGATTCTCCGGAAGGAGACTTGGCCCCATGTCTCTATCCACTATGGATGAGCATATAAGGGTGATCAAGCAGAAGATTAAAAGTGGAGAACTTATTGACCTGCACTCTCTTCCAAGTCAAGTCCCACCTGAAGTGGAGGTCAAGTTTGAACAACCAGAGACACCTGAACCAGAACCTCCAGCTGAGCCTCAGCAAACTTCATCTTCTGATCCAAGGCAGGGTCAAACTCCCTCTCCTTCTGAACCTGTGAGGGAGGAACACCCAACTGAGAAAGACACTGATGATCAACATGGTGCTGCAGACCAGTCTTCTCAGTTAAAGTCATCTAAGAGGAAGAAGAGGATGGCTTCTAAACCAAAGACTAAGAAGAAGAAGCCAAAGTCATCTACCTCTGCACCTCAGGTTGAATCAGATCAACCTGAGGAAGTGCATGATGAGGCAGTCCAATCAACTCCTATGCAAGTGGCTCCTCTAACAACTGAGACACCCATCTTGTCCTGGACTTATTCTACCAATCCAGAAAGATGGAATGTTATCAGAGATCAAGGTGTTGAGAATGTCTACTCATCGCAAGACATAATCAACTTACCCCTGCATGATCTCTTTGAGATGAGAAGATACTATGAGAGTCTTGATGATCCTGACCATCTAATGAAGAAAGGAATGGTCTTGATTGTACTGAAGACTACCAACATTTGAAGATCTTCTAAGTGTTTTGGTAGCATCAGCCTAGGGGGAGTTTGTAAGGATTCCTTAAGTCTGATGCAACCCAAAACATCCAAAGTGTCTCAGCAACATGCACTAAGTACTGAAGTGAAGAATGCTTCGGAAGTTTTACACAATGCATTAGAAAATACTCTAAGTGTAAAATCTTCCGAAGCCAAGACCAATATCTTCCGAAGCCAAACATGAAGTCTTCCGAAGCCTCAGAGACAAAGTCTTCCGAAGCTTCAACCAATGAAGACAGATTTCTTCCGAAGACTTTTAGTACACATGCTTTATCTGATGTACTGTTCCATAAAGCACCTTTTCCGCTGCATCTCTGTAAAGTCACCAACTTACATGAGTTGGTGAAAAGGTCCATGATTTTGGTAACTATACATTGAGGTCTTGAGTCTGTAACTTTCCACTTTATGTACTTCATCCTTTTTGTAATGTATAAGGATGTGAGCTATGGCATGTCATAGTCACAAGGTCAAAAGGCAGATATGCCTTTTGATCCTACAATTGATTTTGTTAGTGTCTAGTCAATTGTATCCAGCTGGCTTTCAAAGTATAGCCGGCTGTAGGTTGTAGTATAAGTATTTCAAGTTCTTGTATCTTTCTTTATGCTTTGTAACACTTGTAAAAGAACTTGAGAAAGCAATATACTGCCTCTTTGAAACCCATACTCTCTTGTTCTGTCTCTTGCTTTACTTGTGTTCTTTGTATCACTTTGGTTTACCCAGTTCACTGTTTGATTAAAGTTTAGTTAATCTCCTCTTTGTGTTGTTGTGTTGTAATTGTGTTAAAGCCCTTAAACGGTCCTGCAAAAACAAAAGGCCAAACCCACCCTTAAAGGGGGCGGCCGAATTATCCAAGGGTTTGGGGTTTTCCCCCCAAAAACCCTTTTTACATTTTGTTTTACTAATTACATTTTAAGTTATCTAATCAACCTTTTAATTATATAACTTATACACACACAATTTTTATTATTTGATGTTATTTAACCAACTTAAATAACATTACAAATAATGTCCATAAACAAAATATCCTTATAAACTGTTTCATCTCATATGCAATTTATTTAGAAAACCCATTTTCTAAATAGGTGTATTTATCCAATTGCATGATCATATCATCAATTAAATATTTATATCGGTGTTTGCTAAGCTTGTTATTAGGTATGACCCGACTTGGATCATTACGTACTAACCACATCAATATTCTATGTGTCTTGGGCATAAAGAATCCAACAGTGACAACGTCGTCAAACTCCATGTCATCGGAGTCATAAAGGTGGTGATGTAAACTTGAATGTATATCTAGATTAAGAGAGAGAGATGGCATAGATGGCGGTGGGGAACAATGATCATGGTGGTCAGTTAGTGGCGGCCTAGAAAATTTTCCTATGGGTGTCAGAAATTTTTTATATACTAATGTCTAACACTCGATTTTAGGTCTTTTTGTCGGT
The DNA here is from genome assembly GCA_025215565.1 of Flaveria ramosissima. Taxonomy (NCBI): domain Eukaryota; kingdom Viridiplantae; phylum Streptophyta; class Magnoliopsida; order Asterales; family Asteraceae; genus Flaveria; species Flaveria ramosissima. Next base: position 25,671,153 of record CM046034.1, read on the forward strand.
ATGTGTCAACTCGGCCAAGGAAAAAGTAATACATCATTAGAAAATACAACATAAGCAGTTAAAAAGTTCCTGTCGGAACAAATGGTGTAATGTTGTTGTAAAGAGTGAACGCAAAACATTCTATGTGTGAAGTTTTATGTTTTGTCTAGCTTCTTACTCGAAGCTACAAAAAAATAATTTGAAATCCTCTTTGCTAGTCAAATTACGTTTCAATATTTCTCATAGATTTACTAGGATCAAGAACCTAGCTAAACGATGTAAATACATTTAAGAGTTAAATGCGTTTTACGTCGCTGAGGTTTTATAGAAATTGCCATTTGAATCAAAAAGTTTAAAATGTTGCAATTCACATCCAAAGGTTTCACTAAAATTGTCATTTGAACCCATTTGGGTACACCTAACTAACACGATTAATTTTTCCGTTAAGTTTCCAACATGAGAGTTATTTTAATAAAAAATTACAAAAATAAAAAACCAACTCACGTGAAGGTTTTTATATGTTTAGCCTCTTTTGATAGTTATAGTTATTATTTGATGACTCTATAATCGTATTTTATTATTTTATCTTGTTAAAGTATTTTGATTTAGTAATCGTGTTACTTTTGCCCATTTTATGAAATTAACATAGATTTCTTTGGTTTACAGTATGATTGCGATGATTGATATTTTATGATTATTATTCATGGGCAGTTAATGTTGTTGTATAAATCGTTTTTATACTTTTATGATAACTTGTCTATGGTTATAATTCAAATAATTTATATTATATGACGTGTTTGTTTATTTTATTTTATATGTTTTATTTTATAATTTTTTTACTTTGTATGTTTTATAAAGTTAGAAATGAATCATTTTAGTTTGTTATACTTATATTTTATTTTACATAATATGATGTCTAGAGATGTCTTTCTTTATTAAATGAAAGAAATGCTGACTATCATTCCTAGTAAATTAAAATCGTAATGGTGATTATCGAAGGAGACTGAACGTTTAAAACTTATCACGTAGAGCTGAACTTTTATTTTGTAATTGTTTTGACTAAAATACTCTAATTTAGGAAACTTAATGGAAAAACTTAACGGCGTTAATTAGGAGTAGTTAAGTGGGTTCAGATGGCATTTTTTGTGAAACTTTTGGATGCAAATGACAAAATTTAAACTTTTGGATTCAAATGACAATTTATATGAAACCTCATGGATATAAATGCATTTATGATATACTAATTACCAACTTACTTATGCTTGGTTGGTTGTACTATATGCTTGATGGGTTGTGCCATCTTTTGTCTTTATCTTTTCTTTAATTTTTGATTTTTCTATATTAAGCCAAACTCCTACATATTTTTACAATTTAGTCCCCAATAATTTTGTACTTTCAAATTTGTTCTCATATACTCTCCAATGTTTATAAATTTTTCGTTTCGGTCTAAATTCTACGAGTTAATAATAACGCTGTGACTTGCACGTGTGGTTCAACTTTTACCCGTTTAATGGCTGTAGATACATGTGTTCCTAGTTTATGTGCTTAAATGTAAAAGTCTTTCATGTCTTACATATGTGTAATTTGACGAAGCAATGAAATATGATATATGATTTGATGTTTATTTATCTTTGATTCATATGTATGAACTTCTTTATAGGTTTGAGGTTGTTGTACACAATTCTAAGCCAATAATGATTGAGTATTATGGACCATACGTATACGCATGAATACTTAATGGACCATGCTTATGGACCATACGCATGAATACATCATGCTTATGGACCAGTCGCACAACTGAACCAGGAGACTGGATCAGTCGTATGATTGAGACATTAGATTGACTCAGTCGCACGACTGAACCTTCAGTCGTGCGTATGACTCAATCGCATGATTTAGTCGCACGATTGAACCATGCGAATGGTTAAGTCGTACGAATGAAAACCCCTAACCTATAAATACCACCTAATTCGTGGAAAAACAGAACACTTGAAGAGATATTGCGAATACACATAAACCCTAGCCGTCCAGAACGTCCCAAACAGCATGTCTAAGTTCATAGTTCGTTCCTGATCGATTCCTACTCACTCTTAACGTTTAGTTCAATCTTATATCGATCGGGTTATCATTCTCACTGATTGGATCACCAATCAAATAGGATTCTGCACTATTTGATCCAGTATAAACGCAGAATTAGTTAGTACTCCGTCCGTACACGGTCCCTAACAAGTGGTAACAGAGCCTTGGCTCTTGATTTTGCGTTTGATTCAATTAGGTTTGGTGTCAAAAACCTACATTTTAATCAAAAGAGTCACCACTTTGCTTCTAAAGGTGTTTTCGATGTTTTCTGGCATTAAAGTTTTGATTTTTCACTATACGGCATATTAGGGTTCTTAGAAAAATCGTATTTTGTGTAAAAGTGTCAAAATCTTCGATTTTGCAAAAACAACAGCCTTCAGTCGCACGACTAGCTCATTCGTACGATTGAACTCATTCGTATACTCCATTCGCATGACTGAGTTCAGTCGTATTACTCATTCGCACGACTGAATAAGTCCAGTCGCTTGAGTCCATTCGTCTTGTTCATATGCACGACTGAATCCAATCGCACGATTGAATTCATTCGCACCCTTCATTCGCACGAGGGATCCATACTCATAGTTCATTCGCACGATTGAAACTGCCCTGTTCTCCAAGTACCAAGTTCATAAAAATGGATGATCAATTTGCTGCGTTTACTGCCTGGAAGGACACACACATCCAGAATCTACTACTTCTGGAGAATGAGATAGGAAATCACAATAAACTACCGAAGCTGATAACGTTATATGATTATCCTCAGTGGAAACAGCGGTTTGAGATTTACTTAAATAGAGTTGATCCCAATCTTTGGACATCCATCGAGACTGGTTATACGGTGCCAGTTGTGCTAATGGAGTCAAGTTAACATTGGGAGGAATGAGTGAAGCTCAGAAGATACTCTTCAATGCTGAGAAGAAAGTTTATGCCTTGTTGACTCAGTCAATACCGAAAGACATCTTTCATCAGTTCTCTGAGAACAAGCAGGCTCAAAAGCTATGGGATGCTTTAGAGAAGAGATATGATGAAAATGCAACGTTAAAGGCACTGAAGGCTAAGGCTCTCAAGAAGGAGTTTGATAATTTCTCTTCGATAGGGAATGAGAGCTTAGATGATATTATTGACAGATTCTATCATCTCATGAGTGAGCTGCACACTCATGGTGTAACCACATCAATGGAAGATAAAGTTTTAAGTTTTGCTGATGGGTTGCCTGAGAAATGGGATTCATTTGTGTCTAATCTGAGATAGAATGACATTCTTGCAATGTTAGACATAAATGACTTCATCTTGAAGTTAAGGGAGGAGGAACTGCGGATGAAGTACAAGTCAAAGAAAGGATCCTATGTTCAGAATCCTTCACTCTACAACTCAGTTTTGTCTCCAGCTGTTTCAGGAGCACCATTACAAACAGCATTCGTGTCTAGTTCATCTGCTCCTTCCCTAACCACTGCTTCAGGACCAGAAACATTAGGGTCATCAGGGACCCAATACATAGTGCCTGAAGCCAACACTACAAAGTTGAAGACCGAGAATCTCGGTAATATCACAGTGGAAGTTGCAAAGGAGCACATGGATCTTCTAGCAGCTGTTGTCCAATCCTATGATGGTTTAGTTGTCAGGAAGATTGGAAATTGTCATCTTGCAGATGAAGATTACGAGCAAGTTGATGAGAATGAGCTAGAGAGAATGGACATCATGTGGGCCTTGGCAAGTGCAGTCAGAAGAGCTAAAAAGTTTGTCAAGAAGACGGGACAGAACCTAGTAGCCACTAAGGATACGACGTTTGGTTTTGACAAAACCAAATTCACATGCTTCAACTGTGGTGAAAAGGGGCACTTTAAACGTGAATGTGTAAAGCCCAAGAAAACTAGAAATGGAAACCCATTTCCCACATTCAACCGTCAAGACAAGCACGTGACTGGAACTGCTTCTTCAAGCAAAGAGACAAAGGCTCTAACTGCTCAAGGTGATGAAGGACAAGACTGGTCCTTCCGATTTGTTTCTCCTGGAGAATCAAATATTGCCTTTGTCGAAGCAGTAGATGATGGGTCTGTTAGTGAAGGTGAGAGTGCAGCTGAGCAAGCGATGTCGGATACCGAAAAAGCTGCGAACGTGGTAAATCACTTGGTTGAGGAAGAGCTCAGAGCAACAAGTTCAGAATCTCCAGCCACCAAAGAGTCTAAATCTGCTTTGATGGCTGATTCAACTGATTCCTTAGGTAAGTTCTAAAGACCAACTGTTTGAAAAACATGCTTGTAATGAATGTGACAAATTTAGAGAAAGCATTGATTTGAAATTTGCTAGGTTATTAGAACACAATGATAACCTAGTAAATGATTTACAACTATGCACTGAAGCTAATCGTATATTAAAACAAAATGAGTGCAGTTTTAAAGAGAATATAGAACATTTGGGGAAACAACTAAGGGAAACCGAGGTTGTTGCCTTAAATCAATCAAATGATATAAAGTTCTATTTAAATTCTTTAGAAGAAACCAAAAAGGAAAAAGCAGTTTTGGAAGTCGAGGTTAATTCTTTAAAACAAAAACTGCATAGTTGGGCTAGTTCTTCTCACATAGTTCAAAACTTAGTGAAAGGACAAAATAATGGGGAAGGTTTGGGTTACAAAGTAGTTCCACCACCACATGAGATTCTTTTGAATACTAAATGTAGACCTATCAATAATAACCCGGTAAAGAATCATGTGGTGTCCACTCCTCTGGTTAGTGATCCCGATTCTACAAGTAAACCTGTGAACTCTATCACTAAACAGAAGGAGCCTACCTTAAAATCAAAAGGAAAAATGCCAGTTGAGAATTTGGATGATGAATTTAAAAGGGTTAATGTAAGGTTAGGGTCACAAACGTCTTCTTCAGAACCCAAATTGACTAAATCAGTTAACCAAAAACGTGTTATTCATCAAAGTCCAAGTAAACCAAAAGTTAAAGATGTTCAAAACGTCAAAACAATTAATTTTGTTAAAGAAGCTGAAACATCTAAAAGAGAAGTGACAAAACCCAACCAGACAAAGATCACACCTTTGCCAAACTCAAACCCACATAAATATTTTCCTCAATCTGTAGAAGGGAGATCTTGCTACAATTGTGGAAAACGAGGACATATTTCTCCTAATTGTCCTTATTATCAGACGCCCAAAAAGAAAAATAAACTTTTTGATGCAAAACCAAGTTTTTCTAAATCGAGATCTAATACTGCACCTAAGAGTATTAGTGAACCTAAAGTTCAAACAATAAGCCAGTCGTTTGTTTATCACAAACAGGCCTTACACAAAACAGGCTTATCGAAAGAAAAATCAAGTATAGTGTCTGATAGTAAGGAGATCAAAAAGAAAGATATGCCCTCATCCTCTAAAGGACAATGGGTTGAGTTTATGATGTGTGATTCCTCCGGGTCACCCAAGCCAGTTAAGGCTTGGGTCCCAAATCTGAACTAATAAGTTTCTTTGAATGTGCAGGGTGTCCACCACAGTGCTATCACTAATACCTGGATTAATGATAGTGGGGCGTCCAGGCACATGACAGGAAATTCGTCTCTCCTTTTCAACGTCAGACAAATTAAAGGGGGACATGTTTCATTTGCTGGGAATAAAGGAGGCTACATCACCGCTCAAGGCGAAGTTGGAAACGAGAAAGTGAAGTTTGAAAAGGTCAACTACATTCAACAACTACAGAACAACTTACTTTCAGTCTCCCAGATCTATGATAAATGATTTAAAGTTGTATTTGACAACAAGATGTGCTACATGTTGAAGAAGGACTATGTGATTGAGGAGGATAAAGTTCTTATGTCAGCTTCAAGATATAACGACTTGTATGTCTTGGATCTATCAAAAGCCTCCACAACTGATCACACTATTCAATGCTTCTTCTCAAAGGCAACTGAGAGGGATTCAATCTCCTGGCATAGGAGAATGGGACACATTAATCCAAGAAAGATGAATCATTTAGTTCAAAATGATTTAGTGAATGGAGTAACTATCAAGTACTTCTAATTTCCGGATTTTTGTGTAGCATGTAAGAAAGGGAAACAGACCAAGAAGTCTTACAAGGCAAAGAAAGTTCATTCAATTGATCTTCCTCTTGAGCTTCTACACATGGATCTGTTTGGCCCTGTCAGTACAAAGAGCATTGCTGGAGATCTGTATTGCTTTGTAGTAACGGATGATTACTCAAGATTCTCTTGGGTGATGTTTCTGAAAGCCAAATCAGGAACTTTTGAATCATTCAAACATCTAGTTACTACTTTGGAATCACTCTATAAGCTGAAAGTAAGGCAGATTCGATCAGACAATGGCACAGAGTTCAAGAATCAGTGGATGGAGGCATACTGCAGAGAGAGAGGAATCGTACATCAATTTACCTCTGCCTACACTCCACAGATGAATGGCGTTGCTGAAAGGAAAAATCGGAGCTTGTTAGAGACTGGCAGGACAATGCTAGCTGACTCGAAACTGCCTATTCAATTCTGGAATGAGGCAGTGGCTAATGCTTGTTACACGCTCAATTGAGTCTTAGTGCCAAACGACATGGAAAAACATGTTATGAACTCCTCTAGCGGCGTAAACCCAACCTGGAGTATCTAGAATCGTTTGGCGCATCGTGCATGCTGCTGAAGAAAACTCAGACAGGTAAATTTAGTGAGAAGGCAGAAGAAGGTATCTTTCTCGGATACAGCATGGTGAAATCCGTGAGACAGTATACGTCAGTCAACCGGAAGGATTCGAGGATCCTTATCATCGGGATAAAGATTAAAGTCTACAATAAAGTGTTTGCACCTGTGGCTCGGATGGAAGCAATCCGTATCTTTCTAGCCTATGCATCCTACATGAAGATTAAAGTCTATCAACTAGATGTAAAAAGTGCATTCCTTCATGGTGAAATCCGTGAGACAGTCTACGTCAGTCAACCGGAAGGATTCGAGGATCCTTATCATCGAGATAGAGTTTACAAACTAGACAAGGCTCTCTATGGGCTCCATCAAGCCCCTAGAGCCTGGTATGAGAAACTCTCACCTCATCTAGTGAAACATGGTTTTCACAGAGGAGTTATTGACTATACGTTATGCATCAAAGAAAAAGATGGTGATTTACTGCTGGTACAGATATATGTGGACGACATAATCTTCGGTTCCAAGAATGAAGAATTATGTAAAGAATTTGAAGCTGTAATGAAAGATGAGTTTGAGATGAGTGCTATAGGGGAGATGAAGTTCTTCCTTAGATTACAGGTGGAACAAACACCAAAAGGAATCTTCCTGCATCAGTCCAAATATGTGGATGATATCCTCAGTCGGTTCGACATGGAGAATGCTTCAATTGCTGGAACTCCACTTGCCACTAACCATGATGTGGCACCCGACGAAAATGGTGATCTGGTTGATGCTACAATGTAAAGAGGAATGATCGGATCCCTAATGTACCTCACAACCTCTCGTCCTGATATTATGTACGCAACGTATCTTTGTTCCAGATATCAGGCAAAACCAAAAGTAAATCATCTCATCGGAGTTAAACGGATCTTTCCTTATCTGAAGGGTACTCCAACACTCGGGTTGTGGTATCCTCATGATGATGACTTTGAGCTTACAGCGTATAGTGACTCGGACTATGGTGGTTGCAAGATGAATTACAAGTCAACATCTGCGGGATGTCAGTTCTTTGGTAGACGGTTAGTCACCTGGCAGTGTAAGAAGCAGACATCAGTTGCTCTGTCAACTTGTGAAGCTGAATATGTTGCTGCTGCAAGTTGCTGTTCACAAATCATTTGGATTCAACAGCAAATGCGCGACTACGGTTTGCAATTTTCTAACACCCCTATTTTTGTTGATAATTCTGCTGCTATTGCTGTCAACAAAAATCCAGTCCAACACCCTAAAACTAAACACATCGGTATTAAATATCACTTTATACGTGACTGTTTTGAAAAGCAATTAATCGATGTTGTTAAAATTAATACAGATTTTCAACGCGCCGACCTCTACACAAAAGCATTTGATAAAGCGCGGTTTTTATATCTTTTAGAGGTTAATGGCGTGAAAAAGAAATGTGATGTGATTCTAGAAGAAGAAAGTGCGTAGTCTGACAAGTTTTTTAGTTTCTTTCTATTTTCTTTTATTTATTTTATTTTACTGTCTATTAAAATTCAAAAACACAAAAAGATTTTCGGTTTTAGAATTTTTGAGGGAGAATAGGTTAGTTTAGTATTTAATTCGTGCAGTATTTAATTACTTAAAAAAACCAAAAATATGTCTTGCTTTGTTTTTAATTTCAAGTTGTTTTTCTATTTTTCTAGTCATTGTTAGGTAAAAGTCGGACTATACAACTAGATGAAACCTATGAATCACTCACTAAAAGAGGTCATGTCTGAGGTGACCAATCGGTCTAAATTAAAAGGATCACGTCTGAGGTGATCAAATGGTTTTAAATTTAAAAAGGGTCATGTCTGAGATGATCGGTGTTCATAATGTTATATCAAAAGGTAAAACTTTAACTGTGTGAAAGTGTATGAAGTCAACTCATAAGTATGGGCCAATCGCACGATTGGACCATAAGTATGAGCCACTCGCACGATTGGACCATAAGTATGAGCTAATCGCACAATTGGACCATGAGTATGGAACATCCATACAATTGGATCACCAGAATGAACCATTCGTACGACTGGATGAAGAAGTATAAGCCAGTCGCACGACTGAACCCCAGTCGCACGATTGAAGCACGCGTATGGGTCCAGTCGCACGACTGAACATTAAAACAGTATAAATAGAGGGGTGAGTCGGTCGCATTTCTCACCACCCTTCAAAGCATTCAAAAAACTCTCATACGTAGACACTATGCCCAAATTTCGTTTTACCTTGATTACTTGCCGATTGTGATCCTAACCGATTTCTACTCATCTACAGGTATTGGGCGACTGAAATCGATCCAAATGAACCTCTTAATTGCATCTTTAAGGACTGATTATGCTAAAACCTAGAACCAAGACTAATCCTTAAAAATAGACCACTTAAATGGACATTAAAGTTGATTTAAAGGATATTAAGTGCTATTTAGAGTCTCTGCGGTCCAAATGAGTCTAAACACGAAGTCTAATATAAAGTTTTGACAAAGATTCAAATCTAGGGTGTTCAACAGTGTAGGATGCGAATGGACATGCTAATGAACTTCAGTCGCACGATTGAGCCAGATGCACGATTCAATCACACGTATGAATCATGTGCATGGGTTCAGTCACACGACTGATTCAACCGCATGGCATAGCATACGACTAAGTTCAGTCGCAGACTCAATAGCACGACTGAACTCAGTCGCAGGCTCAATCGCACGACTAAACTCAGTCGTATGGTTCAGTCGCACAACTGAGCCAGTTTGATCAAAACAGTTTAAGTTCCTACTATCTTCTGTCATGCACAAATCTAATGTATATGTTTCTTGTGATACAACTGAAGGGTTTGCTAGAACACAAAATCCATGTTTAACCATTTGAACTTTCAGAAAACGCAGCGGATATGTAGCTTTTAAAACCGATTTTAAAGCTGAAAATTTCATGTTCTTAGTTATGTTTTAAGATGGAAAACAAACCCAAATCAAAAAGGATCATTTATGTGAATGAACAAGCTATGAACATGACGAAATGCACATAAAATCCCAGCTATATAAAGCTGTGATTAACTACCTTTCTGCAGCTGAAATGTCGACCAAGAATGGAGGTGTTAGATGCACCAAAAACGACCAAGACTTCAAGAGAAGAAGCCCTCAAGCTTGTATACCCCAAGCCTTTGAAGCAACCACCACTCTTGCTAGGGAGAGAGCACCAAAAACACCCAAAATGTTCTCTTCTTCTTGTTTCAGCCGTGAGGTTCAAGAGAGAAGAAGATGAGAGAGATTTTGGAGCATGCAAAATGAATTGATGGATGAGAAGTGTGTCTTACACTCTTTCATAAAGAGTGTAAGTTTCAAGACAAGATTTTTCACTTTCCCACACAAGGTGGCCGCCCAAAATGGTCCAAAAGGGGAGGGTTTTCCCTCCTAAACTTGTCTTATATCACACATTAATAAGTCATGTACTAGACTTATTAAAATTGTGACATATACCTTCTCTAATTAAACATTTTAACTAAAGTATACTCACATGTTATTTGTGTTATTTAAACCCTTTTAAATAACAAAATAATAATAAACCCATCAACAAATTATCCTTATAACTTGTTTCATCTCGCAGATAATTATTTAGAAAACCTATTTTTTCTAAATTTGGTGTAATTATTTAATTGTATGAACCCATCATCAATTAAATAATTCTTGGTGATGCAAAGCTTGTTATTGGGTATAACCCGACTTGGATCATTACGTACTAACCGCATCAATATTCTACGTGTCTTGGGCACATAGAATCCTACAATCTCCCACTTGCCCAAGATTCATAGAAGATTGATGCAAGCAGTAAATACCGCCTAACAACGGTTTACTACCCTTAATACGCATGACTTATAGCCATTCAATAACATCATCCCTTTCAAGTACCCTACTTGAAATGATTTAGGTGAATCAATCATCTATCCTTTTGTTACAGATGTCATGTTAAATCCAAGGACACATAATGATCATTCCTTGTTGATTTAACTTAATCAGGCCTTAGACATCTAACTCTCAACGAATAAGAGGAACAAATTCCATCTTGACTACATACGTTTCTCACAAACACCTCGTGTCAAACCTGAACATACCCTTATATGCTGTCCACTATTTCAGGACAGTGAAGAAAAAGCTCAAGGTATAATACTTGGTGAATATCAAAACCCAATATGTATCTCAGGTCGGAGGATACCAAATGATATTCGCCTTTACTCAAATTTACTTATGATCAATCAATAAGATTCCATGTAGTAAAATTTGAGATGCGGGTTAGTCCAATATTTGTATCCCACAAATATCTATGAACCTTGGTAGCAACCCATTGCTCTATATTCATCCTTATGAATATCAACCAATCCAAGTTCATAATAATCTTACCTCACACTTGTTCCCACAAGTATGAACGACTACGGACATTTAGAGTAAACAATTTACTCATGGATTAAACATGCTAAATTGGAACATTAATTGAAACATTATAACCAAATAATTTTATTCAAATTATAAAGAGTTCCACATATCCAAATACAAAGTTTACAGATCAAATCCAATCAGTAGAATATCAAAGTCCCATGGCACAAGTATGACCTTCATGCTTTGCTTTTTCAAGGAGCTTCGTGAGAGGATCCGCAATGTTTTGATCCGTGTGAACTTTGCGAATACATATCTTTCCCTTTTCAACTTCATCTCGTATGTAGTTGAATCTCCGCTCAATGTGCCTAGTCTTTTGATGAGCACGAGGTTCCTTGATTTGAGCAATCGGACCCTCGTTATCACAAAATATCTCTAGGGGGTCCTGAATGGAAGGGACAACCCCTAGATCGGCAATGAATTTCTTCAACCATGCAGCTTCTTGAGCTGCCAATGAGGAGGCGACGTATTCTGATTCTGTAGTTGATAGAGCCACCACATCCTGCTTGGAGCTCTTCCAAGAGACAGCTCCTCCATTCAGAATGAAAATGTATCCCGATTGTGACCGTGAATCGTCATGATCGGTTTGGAAACTCGCATCCGTGTAACCTTTTACAACGAGCTCCTCGTCACCAGATCCATAGATCAGAAACATATCTCTTGTCCTCCTTAGGTACTTAAGTATGTTCTTAACAGCCATCCAATGACTGTTTCCAGGATTTTGCTGGTAACGGCTTGTCATGCTCAAAGCGCATGACACGTCCGGTCGAGTGCATATCATTGCATACATGATGGATCCAATAGCAGATGCATATGGGATTGCCTTCATTTTATCTTGCTCATCCTTTGAGCTTGGACATTGAGTCGTACTCAATATCGTTCCTCTTTGAATAGGTACGGTACCTTTCTTAGAGTTCTCCATCTTGAACCTTTTCAAGATCTTATCAATGTATGCACTTTGATTCAAACCAATCAACCGCCTTGATCTATCCCTATAGATCTTTATTCCTAGAATATAGGCGGCTTCACCAAGATCCTTGATGGAAAAACAACTTCCAATCCAGGTTTTTACACCTTCCAAGGTTGGAATGTCATTTCCAAATAGTAGTATGTCATCAACATACAATACTAGGAAAGTTACTGTGCTCCCACTAGCCTTCTTATACACACAAGCCTCATCAGCATTTTTTATGAAGCCAAATTTCTTTACTTCCTCATCAAAACGGTGATTCCAGCTTCTCGATGCTTGTTTCAATCCATAGATTGATTTCTTTAACTTGCATACTTTATTAGGATGTTTTGGATCGACAAAACCTTCAGGCTGAACCATATAGACATCTTCCTCAAGATATCCATTTAGGAAAGCGGTTTTGACATCCATTTGCCAAATCTCATAATCATAATGAGCAGCTATGGCAAACAATATCCTTATAGACTTTAGCATCGCAACAGGTGAGAAGGTTTCATCATAATCAACCCCTTGAGTTTGAGTGAAACCCTTTGCTACAAGTCTAGCTTTATAAGTATCCAAGTTTCCATGCATATCGGTTTTCTTCTTGAAAACCCACTTACTTCCAACTACCTTGGAATTAAGAGGTGGTATAACAAGTTCCCAAACTTGATTGTCATACATGGATTGCATCTCAACGTTCATGGCCTCAAGCCATTTGTCACAATCCAAATTGGACACTGCATCATGGTATGTGGTTGGTTCATCTGAATCTACCACATAGCATCCATCCATGAAAAATCCGTATCTTTCAGGTGGATTACTAGTTCTACCACTTCTGCGAACGTTTTGCGTGTATTGATCAACCATTTGATCATCCTCAACATCCTCATGTTGAGTGCTAGTTTCAACCAAACGTGCATCGGGTTGTGGTTCTTGATCCTCCTCAAGATCCACTGTTCTACTGCTAGTTCCTTCCATAAGGAACTTTGCTTCTAAGAACTCACCCTTTCTAGCAACAAACACCTTTTGTTCCAGTGGATCATAGAAATAATATCCCATAGAATCTCTAGGATATCCAATAAAGATACACTTGGTGGATCGGACTTCCAATTTGTTTGGGGTGGGAGTCTTAACATAAGCCTCACAACCCCAGACCCTTAAGTATGATAGGGATGGAACCCTTCCATGCCATATCTCAAAAGGTGTCCTTTCCACCTTTTTGGTTGGGGCTATATTTAGAATACGGGCCGCGGAGAGCAAAGCGAAACCCCAAAATGATAGAGGTAATGTGCTTCTAGCCATCATAGATCGGACCATATCCAATAAGGTTCGATTCCTCCTCTCAGACACACCATTATGTTGTGGTGTTCCAGGTGGAGTGAGTTGTGAGACAATCCCACAACTCCTAAGATGATCTTGAAAAACATCACTTAGGTATTCACCTCCTCTATCGGTACGGAGAACTTTAATTGACTTGTTGAGTTGATTTTCAACTTCATTCTTGAAGATTTTGAACATTTCAAAAGCTTCATCTTTGTGCCTTAATAAGTACACATACCCATAGCGACTATAATCGTCGGTAAAGGTAATGAAGTATCTTTCACCATTCCTAGTCATTGGCTTAAAAGGACCACATACATCCGAATGTATGATTCCTAATAAATCTTTTGCCCTTTCGTTAGTTCCACTAAAGGGTGCCTTAGTCATCTTTCCTTGTAAACAAGATTCACAAACATCAAATGAATCACATTCATTTGTTTTTAAAAGACCATTCTTTTGAAGTGTTTGTAAACGTTTCTTGTTTATATGGCCAAGACGACAATGCCAAAGATAGGTATCACTCAAGTCCAACTTGAGTTTCTTGGTGTTAGTTTGGTACAATGAGCTATTTAAAGTATTTTCATGAACCAATTCATAAATACCATTAATGGGAATAGCTTTAAAATAGAATATACCATTAAAAGAAACATGAATATCTTTTTCAACAAATGATAATACATATCCAAATTGTTTTAACAGGGCTACAGAGATAATATTCCTAGTCAAACTAGGAGCATACAAAACATTGTTCAAAATCACTTCCAAACCATTTGGAAGTTTCAAGATGTAGTCACCACGGGCTTCAACTTGAACTTTAGCCCCATTGCCCATGTAGAGGCTTACATCCCCTTTCTTGAAGTCACTACTTCTTTTGAACCCCTGCGCAAATGTGAGTTCCACATCCGGTATCTAATACCCATGTGTTAGAGGATATCATGTTTAAATCAATATGGATCATGTATATTGTACCTGAGGTCTGCCCGGCATCCCTCTTTGCTTTCAACTCTTGGAGATGGACAGGACAATTCCTTGCCCAATGTCCAATCTCCCCACACTTGAAGCATGGGTCGTTAGTAGCAACCTTTTGCTTTTTCTCTTGTGGTTTGGGTGGTACCCTTACCACCCCTTTCCCTTTTCCCCAAGCGGGTCCCTTACCCTTAGCAACCTTTGCTTTGGGTGCGGGACGAGGCCTTTTATTGTTCCCACCTTCATTGATGGTGAGAACGGGTAGAACTCTTTTACCCATGGCCGCCTCGGCCGTTTTAAGCATTGAGTGAAGCTCACCAATGCTCTTGTCCCAAGCATTCATGTTGTAGTTCAACACAAACGTCTCGAACTTCTTGGTAAGGCCATTAAGGATCAAATCTGTGGCCAATTCCTTCGAGACGGGACAATTAAGCCTCTCGAGGCGGTCAATATGACTTTTCATCTTAAGAACTTAAGATGAAACAGATTGGTTGTCGTCCATACGACATGCATGGAGTGCTCGAACCGTTTCGAAGCGCTTAACCCTTGCTTGCTGTTGGAATGTTTCCTTCAGCTGGGTTATCATGTCATAAGCTCCGTGATGTTCATACTCCTTTTGGAGATCCGGAGTCATGCTCGCTAGCATGAGACAAGACACTTGGACGGAGTCCTCAGTGTACTTCAACCAATCGTTGAAGGCCTCCTCATCATCCTCGCTAGGTTGATCGGGGATAGGGTCGTCTAAAACATACGATCTTCTCTCTTGCTTGAGAACGATTCTCAAGTTTCGATACCAATCGATGAAGTTGTTATGATTTAGACGTTCCTTTTGGAGGATCGCTCGTAGAGATTGGTTGGACGGGGATGAGTTATCGGAATTATCATTATTTGAGGCCATCTACAAAATTTAACAAAGTTTTATTTTAGTATTTTCGATATTGTAATTTTAATAATAAATGCCTTTTAAGGTCTTTTCATATTAAAATCTAGAACCCAACATTACATTTAAATTGTGGTTAGGTGACCTTTATCCCACGTTTTAAATTAATAAGGTGGTCAACGTTTGACGATTGCAACCATTTGCAACTTCTAGAAATATGGGATCGACTTGAAACATCATATGTAAAGTCGGCATGTTAATCCCATCAACACCATTTGGAAACCACATCGTAGGTGATCCATTTGACATGATTTGCAAATCAAGACACCCTACTTACACCCACGTGTGAGTTTGCCAAAACAAGTGGTTAGGTGATCTTTATCCCACAAATAAGGCATTCTCACCTCAAGTCACAAGTTCCCTCAAAATGGTTAGGTGACCTTTATCCCACTAAGAGTTCCCAAGTGACTCAAGTGTTGTGTAAAAGGACGGTGTTGATCTTGTTTGTAAAAAAAAAGTTTAGAGGTTTCAAAATTCTATTTTAGAAAACTCTATGTACTTGTATTTGCATGCTTTCAAATACAAGGTACCCTATGGTTCTTTGATTAAAACCTAGTTTAATCTTTAAAATCATTAAATCATTTTAATAACCTTTTATTAACTTTTAAGAACCATCAATTTTCAGCTTGTTAAGTTTGTTAATGAGTTTGTTATGAATATCCAAATATCAACCAAACAATCAAACAACAAACAATCAACCAAGCATAAACATAAACAACCATATGTGCATATGTGCATAACCATAGCATCTAAAGTGGTCCACACTTGTTTGCCATCACAAGTGTGGTCCATAGGACATTCCTAAGGGTCACAAACAAAGCATATAGAAAACTTCCAAAAGCCTCCCACTTGAAACCGCATCCAAAATGCTCCATGTTTCTTTCATGACCTTCCTTTGTGCTTCCAATGTGTATGTCTTCATATTACAAGATATAAAGTCCTAATACAAGATATCTAGAAAAATGAAAATACACCTAATCTATTTATTACAACCCAATAATAAATAAAATTACACTTGAAACAAAGCACAAACAACAAATAATACAACCCAATTGAATGAATGAATACAACCATTACAAACACCCAAACAACACAAGGTCAATGGCTAGGTTATGCACTAAAATAAGCATCCATTATATCATCCAAAATATAACTATGAATCCCCTTAAAACCAACGAATTTTCAGCCAACATAAACTGAAAAATTCGGGTTTAGATGTTGTCCAAACAACACAACATATCAACATATATATATCTTTCAAGATTTAATCTTAAGCATGTAAAATATAATCTTGAAAGTTGGGGATTCAACAAAACAGAAACATAGCAGCCCCAAATCAGCTTATATTTAGATCATTATCATCCTTTAAAACCTATTTTAAAGGACAAAACAAGCAAGTCATCCACATAACCGGCTCTTGATGCCATTGAAGGGTTTGCTAGAACACAAAATCCATGTTTAACCATTTAAACTTTCAGAAAACGCAGCGGATATGTAGCTTTTAAAACCGATTTTAAAGCTGAAAATTTCATGTTCTTAGTTATGTTTTAAGATGGAAAACAAACCCAAATCAAAAAGGATCATTTATGTGAATGAACAAGCTATGAACATGACGAAATGCATATAAATTCACAGCTATATAAAGCTGTGATTAACTACCTTTCTGCAGCTGAAATGTCGACCAAGAATGGAGGTGTTAGATGCACCAAAAACGACCAAGACTTCAAGAGAAGAAGCCCTCAAGCTTGTATACCCCAAGCCTTTGAAGCAACCACCACTCTTGCTAGGGAGAGAGCACCAAAAACACCCAAAATGTTCTCTTCTTCTTGTTTCATCCGTGAGGTTCAAGAGAGAAGAAGATGAGAGAGATTTTGGAGCATGCAAAATGAATTGATGGATGAGAAGTGTGTCTTACACTCTTTCATAAAGAGTGTAAGTTTCAAGACAAGATTTTTCACTTTCCCACACAAGGTGGCCGCCCAAAATGGTCCAAAAGGGGAGGGTTTTCCCTCCTAAACTTGTCTTATATCACACATTAATAAGTCATGTACTAGACTTATTAAAATTGTGACATATACCTTCTCTAATTAAACATTTTAACTAAAGTATACTCACATGTTATTTGTGTTATTTAAACCCTTTTAAATAACAAAATAATAATAAACCCATCAACAAATTATCCTTATAACTTGTTTCATCTCGCAGATAATTATTTAGAAAACCTATTTTTTCTAAATTTGGTGTAATTATTTAATTGTATGAACCCATCATCAATTAAATAATTCTTGGTGATGCAAAGCTTGTTATTGGGTATAACCCGACTTGGATCATTACGTACTAACCGCATCAATATTCTACGTGTCTTGGGCACATAGAATCCTACAACAACAACATGGCTGATAGATGGTCCATAAGCCCCAAGCACAACATCTCTGCTCACTTAGATGTTACCACTCGGAATGCTTCCGAATTTGCGGGGATCATTGCCTTTCTCTGGAGATCGAGGATCTTCAAGGCCATACCTACACCGTGCACTCCATACAGATCACTCCAGCAGACCTTCTGGGAAGGGGATACTATTGATAGGACCACTGAGCCCTACAGCATCCAGAGCTCAATCTTCGGACAGGAGATCAGTTTTACTGTAGCCGATCTTAGGCAAGTCCTGGATCTAGGTGAAGATGGTGACCACCCGACCAAGCTACACCCTTTGACAGTTAGGGGCTGCTTTCTACGGATGAAGTACACTGGGGACATCAACGCAGGTGTGCTCAATAAAAGCAACATGTGCCCCCAGTTTAAGTACTTAGCTCACGTCATCATCAAGTGCATTGCGTCGAGGAGAGGAGGATTTACGAGATGTCAGATCAATCCAGAATGCATATGTTGCTATGGTGTTGAACCACCCGTTTAGTTTCTCCCAGATGATATTCTCATACATGGTCGAGAACATAGAGGCAAAAGGGAAGGAGGGGTTCTGCATGTACCCAAGATTTCTACAGATGATCATTGATCAGAAGCTCCCTTCGCTGCCTAAAGAGAGGGAGGATGCAGTTGTTTTAGAGATTATGGATGATACGACACTGGGTCGGATGAAGGTCTATCAGGGGAAGCAAGTAAAGCCCCCGGTGAGGAGACTGTTTGGCCACTTGGCCAACGAGCAGTACGTGGCGCCATCTCGCAAGAAGTGGCGTCATGATGACAATGACTCCGACGTCGAGCCCATCATGGCACCCACAGACGAAGAAGAAGACGACGACGAGGACGATGATCAAGGTCAAGGTGGTGAGGCACCTGGTGGAACTGAAAGTGCTGCCTTCCACCAAGACTTCTTGGTCGATGAGGATGAGGAGTCGGATGATGAGCCGTTAGTGAGGACTGTCGGGAGCCGAGTTGTGGCCACAGACAGAGGGATCGAGGTGGTTGGCGGACGCCAGGCTGAGTCGAGGGGTGGTGCTGCTGATGTTACTGATCCTACTCCAGCAGCCAAGGGGGAGCGCCTATTGCAAATTGCTCCAGGAAGAAGAGAATGGCTCACCCTCATGGCAAAAAGGGTAAGAGGCTGAGGTTTACAGTGATTACATCTTCTGCCACAGCCACCACCACTATCACAGCTACCACCACTACCACATCACCTACCACCACAACCACAGCTACTACTTCCACCACCACTCCTCCCACTACCACTATCACTCCTCCCACTACTACTACCACAGCCACTCCACCACTATCCACTCCCATTCACCCTCCCATCTTCACCACATCCACCACCATAACCACCACTCAACAAGCCGGTACATCCACCCAAGCCCCAATGACACATGACTCCACTCTACCTACTGTTGGTTAGAGGAACAGCTGGCAAACCTTAACAGGTTGGTGCTAAAGCTGTTAGCTACAGATCACATGAGAGCCAATCAGATTAACCAGCTGATAGCGGTTAACAACGCCCAAGGCAAGCAGACCGTTAAGCTGAAAGAGAAGAATGCTTAGTATGAGAGAGCTTTAGGCCGAGCTCACCATGCACTTACTAGTCAAAATGAGCTGGTGATGGCGTCGGTCAAGAGGACAGAGGAGCTTGAGAAGAAGAACAAGAAGATACTCCTAAAGCTTAAGGGATCAAAGAGCGAGCCATTGAAGATCAAGGATGGTGATGATGGTGATGATGGTGATGATGATGATGATGATGATGATGATGATGATGATGATGATGATGATGATGATGATGATGATGATGATGATGATGATGATGATGATGATGAGGAGGAGGATGAAGATGATTCTGTGGAAGATGTTGATGAAGGAGGACTGAGCGGTAAAGATAAAGAGGATGATGATGATCAGGAAGGGGATGCACCTGCGTCAGCCTCAAATCTTCAAGCTTAGGAGAGGCGTACTAAAAGAAACCAAGATCAAGGAGCCTCGTCCTCAGCTCCTCAAGCTGAAGAGACTGTAGATCAAGACAAAAGTAATGATTAGATGTTTATGTATTTGAATCTTTTGTACTTGAAATGTGTATTACATTAATGTAATTAATGATTAAGTATGTTTAAATGTCTTATCTAATGATGTATGTGTGTTGTGTTGAATGTTTAATCAAACAGATGAAGGTCAACAGACAGATGAATATGATGTCGCCCCCCTTCAGCAAGTTAAGACTCACCTTACTATGATTCTTTACTTGCAAGGGATCGTCAGAAGGTCAGTGAGCTACACTCCCGAAGAAGGAGGAATCATTCATGATCTGACCAATGACCAGCTAGCTGAAATGTTCCGACTCAATCCTGATGAAATTGTCAAAGATGCTCCAGAAGTAGATGTACTGAGTGATGAGGAGCTACAGGATGTTGATGAGATTGAGATTGAGGATGTTACAGGTGAGCACTATCCAGAGTACACTGACCCTGAAGGACATGTTATCCCCAAGCGTCAAAGGCTAATGTTGATCTCAAGAAAGCTAAATGGGCCGCTTGCTTTGCTGAAATGAAAGCTCAACACGCACCTCCAAAGCAGAATGCCTACACCAAACTTTACAGAGTCAAAAGACATCAGAAAGTGTCGGGCAAGATTATCGCGTGGGCATATTTTGAAGACTTGGATGTCTATGCTGTTAAGAGGGAGAAAGGAATTGAGTATTTCAGATATCCACATGATCTGAAGACTCTTCCTGGTTTTGAGCTCAACCGACTGGCATGCTTAGATCTATTATATGCTAACCCAAGAAAGATGTCAGGATGGTTTGAGGCTACGTTGAAGAAAGAATACCACACCAGGTGGGTAAACTTTAGACCTCAACAACCTAAAAGGTTCATTCATAAGTCTGAAGTTGATCCTATTTCTGGAAGACCAAAGGTGGTGCTGAAGTGGAGTCCCCCGCGCATAATGTTTAAGATTCCCTTACGGGAAATGCCTCAGGACTTCACTCCCCACTTCAAATGGTGGTATTATGACTGGAGGACAGGGGAAGCGGTCATAGTTTTGAACAGAGATGGTAAGATAGAGACTATCAAGGTATTTGACCCAATGTGGCTCACTAACTTGTCTGCTGAAGATGTCTATACTTTATACAAGTGGCCACTGTTCTATGACACGCAAGATATTGTACAAGCTCTTCAATTTTAACACATCATACGGCTCCGTTTTGCATTTGATATACATGCAGGAGTCACAAGAGAAGAGAAGTACAAGAAGTTCCAAGAACATGTGAAGAATGCTAGACGATAGGGTAAACTAGGTCCAAAGGGGAGTTTGTAGATACATGTGTTATTAGTTTATGATTTAATTTGACAAAGCAATGTCTTACATATGTGTAATTTGACTAATTAATATATTTTAGCTCTCAAGAAATATAATTTAATTTATTCTATTATAACTAATAAGAGCTATTACCTATTTATCGTCTTTTATTCTTTTTTGCATCTTATAATTATTCTGCTCCCCCAAGAAACAAAGAAGTATAGTGTTGGAGCATATATTGTCATATATAGCGTGTCCGTCGCTTGACGAATAGTCTAGGCTTAATGTAATACACCTGATATGTTGTAAACACATGAAACTGAGTCATTCGCAGGAGCATATGAGAATGAGACTCAGTCGTACGACTAAGCCATGCTAATGGACCAGTCGTGCGACTGAGAGATGCTATTGGGCCATTCGTAAGACTGAACCATAAGTATGATCCAGTCATACGAGTGAACCATACGCATGGTCCAATCGTACGAATGGACCCAGTCGTATCTGATATGGGCTGAGGCCTATAAATACCAGTTTCATTGTGTAGAGAGGTAAGGGTTTTGAGAGTGTGCCCGGGGCCTAGGTGCTGCCTGATGAGAGGGGATATCATGCTCGATCTCCCCTTGCCAAAAGTCGTGATTCTTCTATTTAACGAGCTTGTAATCATTAGGTTTTATCAATGAAACCATTCTATTATTGTTCGTTCTCTTGTTTGTCTTTTGGTTTTTTTCCTTCCGTCAAGAACACGCTAGGATGTCAACCGATCCAGCGAATTCACAATTGGTATCAGAGCCGGTTACTGCTAGAATGATCTAACAATCATTCTAGCAACCCGAGCTCTTGATTTCTGGATCTATTTCATGTTCTTTGACGTTAAACCCACTTCGTGTTCTTCGTGTTTTGCTCAGATCTTGTTACGTGTGTTGTTTCTTGGTTAAAATCAAACTCGGAATCACGTTCTGATTACCCTTGCGAATCTTATGATGTCAATTTTGTTTCGGTTCATGTAAAATTAATCAGATTAGGATTTTTGGCAGCCATAGCGGCTGTAGATCTGAAAATCTGCGTGCAGATCCGCTCATACGACTGAACTATGCAACTGGACCAGTCTTATGTCCAGTCGTACGACTGGACTAGTCTTATGTCCAGTCTTATGTTCAGTCATGTTACTGGACCAGTCTTATGTCCAGTCGTATGACTGGACCAGTCTTATGTCCAGTCATGCTACTAGACTAGTCTTATGTCCAGTCGTGCTACTGGACCAGTCTTATGTATGCTACTAGACCAGTCTTATGACCAGTCGCACGAATATATTATTCGTATCATCCATTCACACGAATGTGATATTTGTCCTCCATGTCATACGAACTAACGGTGTTCCAGAAAAAAAAATAATAATAATAAAAAATAAAAAAATAAAAAAAATAAAAAATTCTGGACTGCCTCTTGCACAGATTTGAGGATGAGCAAAGCACATTCACCCTGAGGTTCTTTTGTCAAATAAGTTCAATGGATACCCCATTATTCATTAGACTTCCAAAATAGATAAATGTAGTAAGAACACAAAAGAGAGAAGAGAAGATGTCAGCAGTCGGTGCTGATTTTGTGGGGTAGTCAGGAGCATCTGACTATTTATGGGCCAATCAAGTTATATTTATCCGCACAAAGAGGATTCTGATTCTTAGGGGGAATCTATGTATAGAGAAATTGAAGACGTAATCAGAAAGTGATGATGTGAGCTGGTTTCTGATGATGAATCTGCGTGCATGCTGATTTGTTTGAGATTGTCAGTTGTGGATTGGAACCTTCTACTTTTTGCCCAATACACCGTATGAAGACGCCAGGAGAGCACAATGTTTATATATCAGGATATCCTGAATTTGAGGGGAAATTTCTACAGGTGTTAATGTTAATTAGGTTAGCCTGTGTGAAGATTGGAGCAATGGAAAACTGTTCATGTCATTATCTGAAAAAATCAGTCAAATGGGGAATCGTGTTGCTATGATGGTGTTATGAAAAGTAAACGAAAGCTATTGTGCCTAAATTCATTTTCAAGAATACTGTAGCAACCTGACTGATCAACAACGTTGGCTAATATGGTTTTCGTTTGATTCTATTGGAAACCAGAGCAAAGATTAACTGAAGATTGTAAGAGGTGTTATCTACTATTCGCAAGCAACGTCCAAGGGGGAATTTGTTGGAGCATATATTGTCATATATAGCGTGTCCGTCGCTTGACGAATAGTCTAGGCTTAATGTAATACACCTGATATGTTGTAAACACATGAAACTGAGTCATTCGCAGGAGCATATGAGAATGAGACTCAGTCGTACGACTGAGCCATGCTAATGGACCAGTCGTGCGACTGAGAGATGCTATTGGGCCATTCGTAAGACTGAACCATAAGTATGGTCCAGTCGTACGAGTGAACCATAAGCATGGTCCAATCGTACGAATGGGCCCAGTCGCATCTGATATAGGCTGAGGCCTATAAATACCATTGTGTAGAGAGGTAAGGGTTTTGAGACTGTGCCCGGGGCCTAGGTGCTGCTGGATGAGAGGGGAGATCATGCTCGATCTCCCCTTGCCAAAAGTCGTAATTCTTCTTGTAGGATCGGGTTTGTCACTTAAACACTTGTACTTCTCTCAAACTCACTTATGGAAACACACAAAACAGATGAAGTAATGTCTTTTACAAGAGTTGATAATAATATAATAAGTAGCAAAGGAACAAGCAGAGATATATTTTTCAAGGCACTTGTATATATTACTTCTCAACTCAAGATATTACAAGACTCTTACAAGCATGAAACAAGAGTTACAATGAGAAACTATATATACTAGATCCTACAGCCGGATATACTTTGATACCAGCTGGAAACCTAAGACTAAAGCATATACTACAATGCTAAAGTTAAGGTATCTTAGATAAAGTATTATCTAAGATATGGTAGTCATGACATGTCCATGACTTACCTTTTGTCACCAACCAAAGATGGCAACTGTACTAACATAAAAAGGTAAACAGTGGATTAAAGTATGGTCAACTACATGGTATTTGAGAAAATGCCAT
Source organism: Flaveria ramosissima (assembly GCA_025215565.1). Lineage (NCBI taxonomy): Eukaryota > Viridiplantae > Streptophyta > Magnoliopsida > Asterales > Asteraceae > Flaveria > Flaveria ramosissima. The sequence goes on from CM046034.1 coordinate 25,695,263, forward strand.
GCAGTATATCAGAGATTTGCAGCGGAGTGTCAGAGAGGCCATACTTATGTCCACTGGATAATAGGATTGTCTTCCGAAGGTTAATTGGCTTCGGAAGAACAAGTTCTTCTGAAGCCACTTACACTTCGGAAGAGGCTTCTATGCTTCCGAGGCTTTGAGGACTTCTTGTACTTCGGAAGTTGACTTCAGATTTTTCTCTCTAAGTCTTGATCTTCGGAAGTAGGTTCTTTGTCTTCAGAAGTTGGAGTTTTCCTTCGGAAGTGTGTTTTACACTTAGTCTTCGGAAGAGCTCCTTCTTCCTTCAGAAGTTCCATACTTGGCTTTGGAAGTCCTTTTTTTGTTGTACCAAAATCTTCTAAGTGACTTGGTTTTGGTTGCAACAGCCTTTCTAGATCCAACAAACTCCCCCTAGGCTGATGCTACCAAAACTTCACTTATTTCTGCTTCTCAAAGCCTTCAGCACCAGGGACAACAGGTATTTGTCTGTCTCTTTGTTCTTCCCTAAAGTAGTGCTGAGAAGCTTGTACAAGTCATTGGTGGATAGGAGATCCAGTCTATCGCTCTGAATGACATTTACCCTTTGTTGTGTCCCCCTGAAGAGAGTTAGTTGACGGGAGTTAGAGTCATACTCCCATCTAACTATGGACTCAAGTTCAGGACCTTCAACCATTTGTAGAAAGGCTTTGCCTTTGGTTGCTGATCCTTTCCTTTCCTCCTCCTCTCTCAGTTTCAACTCCTCTTCAACCTTGTTTCTAGCAGTAAGCTCGGCCATATGAAGGCTGCCTAGATGATTTCTGATGTGGGCAGCTATATCAGAGTTTGAAGGGTTGGAGAATGGCTTCTCTGCTAACTCAGCAATGTCAAACCTGCTCAAGTGTAGCAGAGATGAGGCACTCAGCCTGTTGAGCTCTCCATTCTCTCTTTCAACAACAAAGTTGTGAGAAGAGTCTTCGAACCTCCACTGGATGATCTTCTTTCTGGGTGCAAGAGGTTGTCTTGGTACCCTGTCTCCTTTCTTTGTATCCAGTAGAGTCACCAACTTTCTCCTTAGCTTCTTTTCTTCCTCATTCAACGTGTCTGAATTGAGGCCAAGGAGGTTTGCAGCTTGGTCCAAAGTTCCTCTGGGCAGATCAAGAAATTGATCTCTTGTGAGGGAACTTGAGGATCCGTCAACATAAGTCAAGTTGACTGAATCCTCCTCACAGGAGATATCGCTTAGTGTAGTGCAGTTTATGAGCTTTGTCTTGACTGCCTTGAATTCTTCCATGGAGAGATGTTTAGAAGGCTGAGGGGATGGTTTGATGGGTTGATGGGTAGGTTGAGGTGTTTGGGTTCTGGCTAAGGTTTTGGGTTGGAGGATAGGTAGTTTGGGTGGTTGAGGTGAAGGGGTTGGTAGGTGTGATGGTGTAGGTTCAAGGGTGAATGGTTCAGAAGTTGGTTCGGTTTTGATTGGGAAGGGAAAGGGTATAGGTTCAGGTTGAGGTTGGGTTTGGAGTTTGGGTTGAGTGGTTGCTTTGAAGGTCATCCCCTGTCCCCTTCTATACATCTCTTTCCTCTTCCCCGCGCGAATGTCAGCCTTGATGTCACTGACATGTCGCTGGAGAGTCTTTTCCAACATGGGACCCACCTGCCTGCCAGAGAAGCCATGAGCTTTGAGATAACTCTTCATCCAGGCCTTCTCACCTATCTTCTTGGCAGCAGTCAGTCCAGCTTCCTCTTCCTTCTTCTTCTTTTGCAAAAGCTTCTCCCTTGCAGCTCTCTTTCTCTCTTTCTCCATTTGATCTTGCTCTTTGTTGAAGAGCCACAAGATCGTATCATTGTTATGTGGAGACAACTCTTCTTGAGAGAAACCTAGGAGAGTAGGAAGGTTATCCTTTCCCTCCTGAGCTGCAGATCAGCTTCTCTTTCCTTTCTCTCCCTTTCCTCTTCTAAGGCCAACCTTGCAGCTTCTTCTTTTTGCTATTTTAGCAGCAAGGTTGCCTTTTCCAGCTCTATTAACTCCTCTAATGGTAGCAGGAGTACATCTTCAGTTGCAGCCCCTAGACCAACAAGTCTATCTATGACCTCTACTCTTCTTCGGTTGTTGACTGCCTCCTGGTTGGCTGCAGCTGCTTTGGTACTTGCAGCTACAGTTTCCCAGTTGGAAGCCTACCTTTTCTTTTAAGCTTCTCCAACCTTTCTTCCTCCTGAAGCTCTTCCGAAGTCATCTTCCTCTTTCCTTTGGTGTCTTCGGAAGTACTAGACTTTGGGGGTTCTTGGATGGAAGATCCAGGTTGGGTAGTGGAGATGGGAGCTGGAGTCAATGCAGATGTCAGAGCTAATGGTTGGGTGAGAAAATCCTCCCTATTAACCTCAGATGCAAGTTCCAGAATTGCATCTGTAACTATTAGATCATCGGATAATGAGAATAGTCCTTCCGCAGCAGCAATCTCAGCTTCGGAAGTTTGAGTTTATTCTTCCGAGGCTTTGAATTGTGCTTCGGAAGTCTGTGAAAATACACTTTCTGTCCCAACTGTTTCAGTTGCTGGGCCATCAGTCCTTGTTTCCCCTTCGAAGTTAATCTCAGGTTCCACTTGGACCTTAGGTTGACCAACTTCCTCGATAGTGGTAGAAGGTGCATTCAACTTTGAAGCTCTTGAGCTCCAAAGTAGATCACAGACATATCAGGGCTGGGCTGTTCTATGAGGGATTCCAATAGGAACTTGTTAAAGAACCTATTGAGATCCTGGAGCATCCTTTGATCCACTTGAAAAACAACTGGAGGAGGCTTAGGGAAAATAGCAGCTTGTTGCACAGGATACTTTGAGCTTAAGGAAGTGAGAGCTTGACCTTGGGTTTCCTCCTGTTGAGATCCTGAACACTCTCCCCCTTTTTGGTAGCATCATCCTGAGAGCTTGATGAGCTTGAGGAAGGGGTCAAGGAGACCTGAATTGGTACATGCCTAACAGACCTCTCAATCTGTTTCTCAGCTAGTTTGGCCTTGAGAGTTTCAATCTCAAGTTGTTGAATGGCAAACCTATCCTCTAAAGTCCTAACCTTTGATTCAAGGTTTGAGACTTTAGAAAGTAGGTCTTGAATGGTGAGTTGCATACTTCCCTCATCTTCTTTTGAAGAATCATGGGGAGATGAGGTAACATACCTGGTATGTTCATCCTCACCACCAGATGTGGTTTCTTGGCGCCCTGGTTTCCCTTGCACAGTGATGTCTCTTTCAGAGTCATCAAAGGGCATGGTTGCCGTAGATTCAGTCTCAGTTTTGTTACCACTGTCCTGAGGATCCATTGAGGCTCCTTTAGTAGTGGCAGCTGAATCTACATGAGTCCCCTCCACATCAGTGGGACTCACCTCAGTAAGGCTTTGCTGATGGGGGCTAGAGATAAGGGGTCTCTCTAGGCTCTGTTGATCCTTGAGAGGGTGTTGTGGATCAACTTCATTGCCTTTAAGAGACATAATCTCTTCACCAGCTCCAGTCAAAAGGTCAGTAAAGGATAGGGAATTGAAGCCTAATGACCTGGGACTTTGATCAATGTCTAGAGGCATTGAGCCTGTGATAGGGTTGTCCCTTTTTGGCTGCTCAGTGGAGTATAGAGACTCTCCCTGAGGGCTATCAGCTTGGGTTTCGGTCTCATGGGTCTGAGACTGAGGAGACTCAAGACCCATATTGAGGTCAATTGTGAAGGATGGTTGGACCTCAGGCTGAGTGGGAGCCCTTTGTTCCACTCTAGCCGTTTTGGATTGAACAGGAGGGGCTTGTTCAATCAGAGTAGATTGAACAAGGGTTCGTTTGGGACGTCTCTGATAGGTAAATGTAATAGGTGGAGAAGGTAGATTTGGCAGGTTGAGGGTAGTTGCTGGTGTGGGTTCATCACCTGTGGGGTTAACAGGGATGTCACCAGGAGCCATTGGCTCAATCATACCTGGAAGTAGTGCAGTATCTCTTCCAGTGAAGTTGGTAGACACTCTCTTCAAGGTCTTGAAGATGGTCGGCCTCATTTGAGGAGCAGTCAGAGCAGCTGCACAGACAAGAGCAGCTGCACAGACAAGCTTGCCCTGGTCCAGCTCATAGTTGATTATGTGCTGGAGAAACCTGGGATACATGAAGAATGTGTCCCTTTGAAGATTTCCCATTAGGTTAGTCAGCACAAACCTTGAATAGTTGAAGCGGAGGCTTTGTACCAACCCATGAACTAAGCACCCAAGTTCATATGGGATTTGATCCCATCCCCCAGATTTATTAGACAGGCAGTAAAGAACTACATGCAGCAGGAACTTCCATTTGTAGGATAAGTTGAATTTGTAAACAGTTGACCTGCTGACATCTCCACCGTATCCCATTCGGAGATAAGAATTGTCCAAATCTGTTTTGGGGAATTCCGTTGGAGCGCCTTCATCATGAAGCTCGAGATGCTCCCTGATGATCTGTTCAGAGATGACCAACTCCTGGCCACAAATGCTCGACCTTATAACACGAACCCCGTTTAGGGTTTCAATCCGACCATTTGCCCAAAATTCAGACATTTGGTTTGAATAAATTGTGGGGTTTACAGTCAGAGAAGAGTAGTATGAGGATTGGGTCAGAAAAGAAATGATATCTGAGAAGTCAACATCGCTTGAAGAATCAAGGAGTGCGACCTGGTTGTGCTGAGGGTTTAGTGCCATTGAAGAAGATGACAGAAAGATAGTTCGGAATAAGGTAAATTGGAGAAGAAGAAAGCTTTTAGGGCAGTAATTTGGGTAAAAAGGATGTAAGTGATTAACCGGAAGTATTTAAATGGGTGAAATGGCGGTTTAAAGGGGGTTTTGGATAAGATGATGTGAGGTTTCAGTGGATGATGTGATATGGGCGGTAAGGTTAGACCATTTAAATAATCCGACATCATTAACAAAATCTTTATTTTTTACAGTGTGGGGCCCAAAAGATTTCCGTTACACAGTGAAATCTTTCTTCCGAGTATAAAGCATTTCCGAAGGTAATATTCTTCCGAAGGCAAATTTACTTCCGAAGGTAAATTAATTACTTCCGAGAGTATGTTGCTTTTCAAGTGGAGTGTGTTAAATGCTTCGGAAGTAGATCTGATATGAAATCAATTGCTTCTTCCGAGACTTAACACTCTTCCGAGAAGAAAATTATCCTGGGAGAAATTTGCTTCGGAAGATATGCAAGATATCTTCCGAGGGTTAATTTCTCTTCGGAAGAATTCATACTTAGATAAAGTTTAGAAAAAGATCTTTTGTAACAGGGCTTAGATTGTTTTGACATGAGACTTTACACATTAAAAGGTTTTCAAATGAGATTAACTAATCAATGGTTATCATCCCAATAGGTGTAATGAGATATTTAAATCTTTGTTCATCAAAGGCTTTGGTGAACAAATCAGCATATTGTTCATTTGAATCAACTTTGATTAGTTTGATAAGATTTTTCTCATGAATATATCTAATGAAATGATACCTGATATCAATGTGCTTTGTCTTGGAGTGCTTCACTGGATTTTCAGTAATGGATATAGCACTGTTGTTGTCAATGTGGATAGGAGTGCTCATGAAGTTGAATCCATAGTCTATCATCTGGTTTTGAATCCACAGCAGCTGAGCACAGCAACTAGCAGCAGCAACGTATTCAGCTTCACCAGTTGATGTAGAGACATAGGATTGCTTCTTGCATTGCCATGAGATGATCCTTCCACCAAGAAATTGACATCCACCAGATGTTGATTTCTTGTTGATATTGCAGCCACCATAATCGCTGTCAGAGTAACCATAGAGATTAAAATCACTATTTCTTGGATACCAGAGACCTATTTTAGGTGCTCCTTTGAGGTATCTGAGAATTCTCTTGGCAGCAATTAAGTGAGACACCTTTGGAGCAGCCTGATATCTTGCACAAATGCAAGTTGCAAACATGATATTAGGTCTACTTGCTGTGAGATACATCAGAGAACCAATACTTGCTCTGTATTGATGTTGATCAGTATCCTCCCCCTCACAATCAGGGCAGAGATTGTGGTTTCTGGGTATGGGTGTCTTTGCTGCTTTACAATCCTTCATATCAAATCGTTCTAAGATATCATTGACATACTTAGATTGATTGATGAAGAACCCTTCCTTCAATTGCTTTACCTGAATTCCAAGGAAAAAGTCCATTTTTCCCATGGAACTCATATCGAACTTCTTCTTCATAATGCTCTCAGAGTCTTTGCACATTTGGTCATTTGAGGAACCAAATATGATATCATCAACATTGACTTGCACGAGCAAGATGTCTTTCCCAGACTTTCTTATGAAAAGAGTCTTATCAATGGTACCTCTAGTGTAACCATTCTTCAGGAGAAATTGAGACAATGTCTCATACCACAGCCTAGGTGCTTGGTGCAACCATATAGAGCTTTATCCAATTTGCACACATAGTTTGGATGCTGTGGATCTTCAAATCCTGGAGGTTGGCATACATAGACTTCCCTATCTATATCCCCATATAGAAAGGCACACTTGACATCAAGCTGGTAGACAGTGAAATTCTTGGATGCAGCATAAGCAAGGAAGATCCTAACTGCCTCAAGTCTTGCAACAGGTGCAAAGACATCAGTATAATCGATTCTCTCCTCTTGAGTGTATCCTTGAACCACCAGTCTTGCCTTTTTATTGATAATCAAGCCTTTATCATCTCTTTTGTTTCTGAAAACCCATTTAGTGCCTATAGGTACTTGACCAGATGGTAGGGGACATAGGTTCCAAACCTTTTGTCTTTTGAATTGAAGCAGCTCCTCTGCATTGATTCAACCCAGCTACTATCTTTCGAGGCATCTTCCACCTTCTTGGGTTACATTTGGGATAAAAAGCATGAGTACAAGCAGACATTCCCATTATGAGTTTGTCCTCTTGTTCTCACACCTTCAGAGGCTTCCCCTATGATGTTTTCAGCTGGATGAGTGTTATGAATCCTGAGTCTAGGAATCACCTCCAGTTGCAAAGATAAGTCCAAGTTGGACATATTTTGCTCAGGAGCTTGAATACTTGGTCCATCTGTTGTTTCAAACTCATTCAATGAGGACTGATTGAATGAAAGAGAAACATCATCATTTCTTTGCTGTGAAGCACCATTAACAGTTGCCTGTTCCTTCAAGATGGTGCTTTCATCAGCTTGGTGTTATGCAGGGTCACCTGAAGAGATTTGAAAGTCAGCAGGTGAATCCCTTGTTGAAGTACCACTATCTCTTGAAATGGTTATACTGTCAGATCTTTCAATAGTGGGAACTTGATTTGCTGCAACTCTTGGAGAACTTGGAATAGGTCTGGGAAGCTCAAACAGTTGATCTTCATCAGAATCACTTTGAACACCTGTTCCAGCTGAAACATTCTCACAAGATGGTTTAGAATAGTTTGGAAACAATTCTAAATCAAAGATATGATCAGGGCCATTCCCCCTAACACAAGGAGTGTGCTCATTAACTACAATGTTGGAAGATTCCTCAAATTGTTGATTTTTAATATTATAAACTCTATAAGCTTTAGAATAGGAGGAATATCCAACAAAGATAGCATCATCTGACTTTCCAGCAATTTTGCCAAATTGTCTTTTGTGTTAAGTATGGTACACCTGCTGCCAAAGGACCTTAGAAAGCCAATGAACGGTGGCCTCTTGTTCCATAAATCATAAGGGGTTTTTCCATGTGGCTTTACTACAAGAACTCTGTTCTGCACATAGCATGCAGTGCTGACTGCCTCTGCCCAGAATGTTAGAGGCAACTTTGAATCAGCTAACATAGTCCGAGCAGCCTCAATAAGTGTCCTATTTCTCCTCTCAGCAACACCATTTTGTTGAGGAGTTCTAGGAGCACTATATTGTCTGGCAATCCCTTTTGAGTTACAAAATAAGTCAAGAACTAGGTTCTTAAACTCAGTCCCTTGATCACTTCTAATTATTTTAACCTTGTGATCAACTTGATTTTCTATTTTAAGAATAAAAGATTTTAAAGTTTTAGCAGTTTCATCTTTGGTTCTTAAAAAGAATACCCATGTAAATCTAGTAAAATCATCAACAATCACAAGGCAATATGATTTCCTTCCAATGCTCATAATACTTGTGGGACCAAATAGATCCATGTGCAATAAGTGTAATGGAGTGGTGATGGAGTTAACAACTTTGGATTTATGAGAAGACCTGTGTTGTTTCCCTTTCAGGCAAGCAACACGGTTATCTTTGCAGAAAAATTCCTTTTTAGGCAAACCATGTACCAAGTTATTTTTAGCCAATTTATTCATTATCTTAAAATTGACATGACACATTCGTTTATGCCATAGTGTTGACTCATCACCATCAGCTTTGGAAAGAAAGCATGATACTTCTCCCATTGGGGAAGCATTATTCATATTATGCACATACATATCCCCTTTCCTGGGAGATCTAAGAAGCACCAATTCCTGAGGAATTGTCATCCCGGGTTTGAGGATAATGCACTCATGTTCTGTGAAAAGCATTTGATGCTTTTGATCACAAAATTGAGAAACACTTAACAGATTGTGTTCAAGTTGTTTGACAAAATTAACTTTGTCGACTTTTAACTTTCCATTGGATATACTTCCTCGGCCAGAAATATATCCTCCGGCCTCACCTCCAAACTGGACAGGACCTCCATCATAATGTTGAAATTGTTGAAGGAGAGATCTGTTCCCTGTCATGTGCCTGGAGCATCCACTATCTACAATCCAAATGTTGTTATTCTTGTCATATGGATGTCCCTGCACATAAGGTGAGATAATTAGTTTTGATTGGAAACCCAAGCCTTATTGGTCTTGGGTTCTTCCAATGATAATGACATAATTGAACCAAAATTTATTTGCATGGGGTTTCAATGGATGTCTTTGAAGAAGAGGTTAGGCTACAACATCTTCTTTGATCTTCCATTCCATCCCTTGGTTGATCATAGAGGATGAGCTTGTTGAAGCTTTTGTAGCTTGGCATTCTTCCGAAGCTTCTTTCTTTTCGGAAGAGACCTTCACCACCTTTTCTTCCGAAGCAGTCTTCTTCTAGGATGGTTTCAAGGGGACTCTTTTGCTTTTCTGAGTCTTTACAGCTTTAACTTCCGAAGCCTTTTTCCTTTCGGAAGAAGAATTTTCTTCCGAGAGAAGCCTTGCTTCGGAAACAAGCTTTCCCTTTTTCATCACTTGAACCATTTGATATGGTCCAAATGAGAAACCTTCCCTGACTCCTTCTCTTTTAACATTATTTGCATAATGTGTGCTAGCAGGATTGTAGTAACAATCTTTAGCCATGTGGTTTTGCAGACCACACATGATGCATGCAATGTTAACTTTTTGGGAATGTGAGGATTGCTGTTTCTTGTTCTTTTTCTCTTCATCAGCAACCCTTCCCTTTAATTTCTGATCCTTTGGTAGGATAGGAGTACTGGTACTGCACTTCTTTCCTGAATATGAATTTCCAACCACCTGGAATCCAGGAATCCAGCTGAGATGAATACACTATTTTGCTTTGGGTCTATCTTTAGCTTGGACTCAGCCACTTTCTTGGCAGTTTTTCTGGCTGCCTTAGCTTTGCTTCTTCTGGCTTTGGTGGTCAAAGTTTGATCATCATTGGCTGGGAAGGGCATAATTACCTGTTCCTTCCCTGTGATGGTCTCCATAGTTGCATCATTCTTTGACTCATGAGAAGGTGGGTCAGCAGATGGAACCTCTTGCTCTTCAGTACCACACCTTGGTTGTCTTATAGACTCATAAGAGTGTGGTGGAGCAATTTCATTGGTTCCCAACCCACCTTTGTTTTGATAACAAAGTTTTGAGTGAGAGGATGATGCAAGAATGGCTTGGAAGTTTTGCTCGGAAATAGCATACTTCCTGGCTTGAGCCTCAGCAGTGACAAGCTGGGCTTGAGCCTCAGTCAATTTGGATATTAAATCCTTGATTTGAGTCTTGTAGGTTGTATGTTCATGTTTTAAGAGGGACACAGTTTTCTCCAACTCCTCAATTTTTCTTTGGTAGTCAGATTCAGCCCTTTTAAAGTCATATTTTAAAACATTTAAAGACTCAATATCATATTTAATTTCCATATTGTAGTCCTGATACAGTTTAACCTTAGCAATACAGGCAGGAGTACAGAGATGTTCATATACCTTGTTTTCATCTGTTCCGGCCATGAGTGCTTGAGCAGGAGTGTTTGCTTGGTCATATAACGATATGACATCCTGAACCATGAAGCTCCAGTCAACTTCTTGAGCCATTGCAGCAGTCTCGGTTGACTTTCCGGTGGGCTTTGGTATAGAGGGATGTGTGGAGGCCTGTGGGGTTCCCGGGTCGGACTTGGGAGCCTTGCATTCCCTTGCAAAATGACCAAGTTGGTTACAGTTGTAACATTTGGCCTTGCTTTTGTCAAACCCAAATTTGCTATTGATTGGGTTCTGAGGGAATTGCCTTCCAGTTCTCTTAAAGAACTTCTTTGCTCTGTAGGTTAGAAGAGCCATTTGTTGGACTATGTCCACGTACTCCACGTCATCCGGGCTAAAACACTCTAGATCATCAAAGCAGTATTGATAGTCATTTGAGTGTCCACTTCCTGAGACAAATGCACAGCTGTCCTAAAAGGAGCTTTGCTGAGCTTGTTGAGACCTTGGGGTCTCAGGAAATATGATGCAAGGCCCAGAGGAACAAGATGGCTGCTGGGTGTAGGTCAGGTATTGCTGAGACTAGGAGATTCCTGAGCCTTCAGCAACCATCAAAGTGTTGCTAGCAGGAAGACTCAAGGGTTTGCTTGTCTGATGACCCCTCTTGCTTTCCATTTCCAAACGGTATCCATCAAGGATCCCATAGAGTTCGGTCATGGTGAGTGTATTCAGATTCTCTGTTCTCTTGATAGAGACACAGTAGAATGTCCACTCATTGGGTAGAGCACTCATAAACTTTCTAGTAAGGTCTCTGAGTTCATGAGTGATTCCCACATATTGAAGGGAAGAAATGAGGTCCATGTACCTGAAATATTGCTGGCTAAGAGTCTCTCCAGCAACATAGGTGAAGTTCTCAAACAGCTGCTTCAGTGAGTCCTTCTTGGAGTCATTTGAGCTTGAGTACATTTGAGCAAGAGCATCAAAGAGTTCTTTGGTAGACTTACAATGCTCAAACCCCACCATGATAGAGTTTGGGATTGCAGTCATAAGAACAGTCATAGCATTGCTGTCTATGTCAAGCTTCTTCCTGTCTTCATCAGAATAATCTTCAACGGCTTTCTCAATCATGGCACCGTTTCCACCAGCTACTTTTGGCTTATACGGGCCATTGACAATGGATTGCCACATCTTGCTGTCTTGATACCTGATGAAGCCTTCCATTCTTCTGTTCCAAGACCTGAAGTTTTCAGGGGTGATAATGGGAGCTTTGGTCATCGTCCCCATCTCTACTTCAGATTTGTTGAGGGCCATTTTGAGTGAGGTATAAGGAGGAGTGAAAAACTGGTTGATTAGGATGGTAAGATCTCACAATCAAGAGCCTAAAAAGCTCTGATACCAATTGCAGGATCGGGTTTGTCACTTAAACACTTGTACTTCTCTCAAACTCACTTATGGAAACACTCAAATCAGATGAAGTAATGTCTTTTACAAGAGTTGATAATAATATAATAAGTAGCAAAGGAACAAGCAAAGATATATTTTTCAAGGCACTTGTATATATTACTTCTCAACTCAAGATATTACAAGACTCTTACAAGCATGAAACAAGAGTTACAATGAGAAACTATATATACTAGATCCTACAGCCGGATATACTTTGATACCAGCTGGAAACCTAAGACTAAAGCATATACTACAATGCTAAAGTTAAGGTATCTTAGATAAAGTATTATCTAAGATATGGTAGTCATGACATGTCCATGACTTACCTTTTGTCACCAACTAAAGATGGCAACTGTACTAACATAAAAAGGTAAACAGTGGATTAAAGTATGGTCAGCTACATGGCTTTTGAGAAAACGCCATGCAGTATATCAGAGATTTGCAGCGGAGTGTCAGAGAGGCCATACTTATGTCCACTGGATAATAGGAGTGTATTCCGAAGGTTAATTGGCTTCGGAAGAACAAGTTCTTCCGAAGCCACTTATACTTCGGAAGAGGCTTCTATGCTTCCGAGGCTTGAGGACTTCTTGTACTTCGGAAGTTGACTTCAGATCTTTCTCTCTAAGTCTTGATCTTCGGAGGTAGGTTCTTTGTCTTCGGAAGTTGGAGTTTTCCTTCGGAAGTGTGTTTTACACTTAGTCTTTGGAAGAGCTCCTTCTTCCTTCGGAAGTTCCATACTTGGCTTCGGAAGTCCTTTGTTTGTTGTACCAAAATCTTCTAAGTGACTTGGTTTTGGTTGCAACAGCCTTTCTAGATCCAACACTTCTGTTTAACGAGCTTGTAATCATTAGGTTTTATCAATGAAACTATTCTATTATTGTTCGTTTTCTTATTTGTCTTTTGGTTTTTTTCCTTCCGTCAAGAACATGCTAGGATGTCAACCGATCCAGCGACTTCACATATAGCAAGAGCACTGAATATAAAACAAAGAAAGAGCTAGCAAATGAAGAGCCTGATTTGAACTTTTGTTTTGTGTTCTTCATGTATGTAATTTTTTTTTTCTTCTATTCATTTTCAGTATTATTCTAAAAAACTTCAAGAAAATAACCATACATGACTTGTTAAAACTTAAAAGTAAACCTTTAAGTGCCATTGTTCATAAAAATTTTCATGGGTGTCGTTGTCAAAAACTTTTGGGTGTCGTTCGGGTTTCAAGTACGTATATAATACGTAAAAAAATAACTCATGTGGGTCAGTTGACACCCAAGGGGTTGCCTTGGGTCCGTCCTTGTGGTCACTTGATAAGCGATGGTGAAAAATGGTGGTGGTGGTGGTGATAGTGAAGTGTGATGGCACTCACTGGTTTGAAGGCTTGGTGATAATGGGATGGGCCAAACTCTAGAGGAGGTTCAGCTGGCGGAGGAGATAGGCGGCAAAGAAGGGTGGTAGTGGATGAAAGAGAGTAGAAGAAGGGTGGTAGTGGATGAGAGAGAGTAGAGGAAGGGTGGTGGCTGAGGAGGGAGGTGACGACGAAGGAGGGTGGTTGTGGTTGTTGGTTGCAACAAAGGGGATCATATGAATATGACATAAACTTGTTTTGTAATTTATAAATATTATAAATTATCCTTTAATTTAAATGAGCCGACGAGCAAACCACCGAACTAGGTAACGAGCGAGCCACGACCTGAGTTGACCTTGGCTCGGGCTCGACTCGTTTACAAATCGAGCCGAGCCGGCTCGACTTGTTAACAAACCAAACCGATTTCAAGCAAACCACTTTTGAGTTATTACGAGTGAGTTACAAGTCGCGAGCTTTTTAAACGGCCCTAACAATAGGGACCGCCCATGTAATCAACTAAAAAAACATGTATAGAATCCGAAAGCCACTTCCCTTAAGCCTCCAACTCAAGGATGGACTGGCGGGCCTAGAAGCATGACCCGATGCAACGGCCCACGGGCCATTTTTATTTAGCTTAGTCCACATAAACGCCCACCCGGTGCGTCTGTCTTAGCCACATCTCCGCTCCAGCCTCTATATCAATCCCAACTCCTACGATCAAATTCTCTCCAAGGGTTTTTTGTTCTCCAAGTTTCTCGCAGAATCTAGCTCGATTATCTATCTGGTAACATTGTTTTCCCCTAATTTCCTTTTTTTATGATCAGATTTTGTTATCATCTTAATCTAGGTGCGAATAATCTCGAATTATGGATCGTGTGAATTGTAGTTGTTATCCAATTGATACTAAGAAATTGATCACTTTATATCGGTACAAAACATAAATCTATTTGATTTATAGTGTGTTTATTTGTGTCGCTCTAATCGCAGTTTCTGTTCTTCAATTACGCTGTCGGAAATTCTCCTGCTTGTTCGGCAAGTTTCTTCAATACGACGAGTAAACATGGTATCTATCTTTTTATCATGTGTTGTTTATAATGAATGTTTGTTTTGATGCCAATTTGTATTATTGTTGTTTTGTAATTCAAAATCTGGGGGTGGGTTTGGAGGAAATTTTCAGTTTTGATGTTCAATGGACTCTAAAATCAATATGATAACATTAGTACTTGGTAGATAGTATGAACTTTCCAATTAGTCTGAATACTTACCACAATTTATCTGCCCGTGAAAAGCTCTTTAGCCTACCGTACAAAACTATACAATATGAAATAACTACACTTTGATTTTGGATTTCAAATTTAAATCTCTATAGATTAGAAATCTCTTGTAAATTTAATGAAGTCTTCTAACTCTTAGAACTGAAAATAAATAAACATGCCTGTGTAGAGCTTAATTAAACCTTTTGTCAATTTGTAACATCAAGTGTGGAAGGTATGGATTGAAAAGTGAAACTGCACCTCTCTTTGCTTGTTCACCAGGTTTTGGCAGGAACTAATATAAAAAAAACTGGTTTTAAATGTTAAAAGCAACAGTAATTAGCAATATTAAGTTCACAGAAGTTGTAAGTTTGAACTTCAAAAGTTGACACACACATATATGTATATATACATAAATATTTTATATATATATATACATGAATATGTATTTATACATATATACATATGCATATATATATGTATGTATGTACATATAATATCCGTATGCATGTGTGTGTACATGTGTATACATATGTAGACACATATATACATGCACATACCTAAACATATATATGCATATATGAACATGTCTATATATATGTAATTATATATAGCGAGAGTGTGAGTGAGTGAGTTTGCATGTTAGGTTCAAATGAGAATCATTGTGTGAATACACTATCAAATTTTAAGGGTTGAACCATTTTATTCACCGGGTGAATAGACTATTATATTTTTGATGATATTTACTAAACATGAAGATCATTAAAGTATTATTAAGAAGTAAGTCAAAATACACACTACATCACTGATTTATAGTAGTTAGAAGAACTAACTAACTATTTACACAATTGATCCCTACACTATGCTATCTTTACACTTTAAGAACAAAACAGTAATTCTATACAATACAAAGAATTAAACTAACAATTCGGAAGTTACCCTTCGGAAGATAACAACTAAGCTTCGGAAGTATAACAATCACCCCCTTAATTCTTTTATTGAACCTATTCTAAGCAGCCCTTTCATATCTGCAAATTTTAGCCTCGGAAGAGCTTTTGTAAGAATATCAGCCCTTTGCTCCTCTTCACAAATATGCTTCACCACTACCAAACCCCTTTCAACACAACTCCTTATGTAATGGTATTTGACATCTATGTGCTTAGATCTCCCATGAAACACTGGATTCTTCATTAATTGAATCAGTAGCAACTGGTCCTGCCTTAACTCCAGTCAATACTTCTAACACACTTCTTAACCACACAACTTGCTAAGCAGAAGCAGTAGCAACTATAAATTCAGCCTCACATGATGATAAAGCAACAATTCCTTGCTTTTGACTAACCCAACTAACAGGTCCTCCACCATAGTAGAACACCATACCTGTTGTGCTCTTACCATCAGCTTTAGTAGGTGCATGAGAACTATCACTATAGCCCACCAAATCATCAATGTTCCCACATTCATACCAAATACCATGATCTATAGTACCTTTTAAGTATCTCAGAATGTGCTTAACTTCTTGCCAATGAGTAGTTCTAGGAAACTCCATGAATCTACTAACTATACCCACAGAGTAACTTAAGTTAGGTCTAGTTTGAGTTAAATATCTCAAACAACCTATAACTCTTCTATACATTGTAGCATCCACAGAATCCTGATCCTCATCTTTCCCTAATTTCAACCCTGGATCCATAGGGACTTTGGTTGAATTGCACTCCCACATATTTTGTTCTTCCAGAATTTTCTTTGCATACCCAGATTGATTCAAGAATATACCATTTTCTTCTTGTATCACCTCTATGCCTAAGTAGTAGTTCAACAATTCAAGATCTGTCATTTCAAACTTAGACTTCATCATTGCTTTAAACTCCTCAACCATTCTTGTACTAGAACCAGTCACTATTAAGTCATCCACATACACTCCTGTTATCACAGATCCATCTTCAGATTGATTATTGTACACTGCATGTTCCTGTGGACACCTTTTAAAACCAAATTCTACCAAGGTATTATGTAATTTCTCATTCCAAGCCCTTGGAGCCTGCTTAAGGCCATATAATGCCTTAATTAGCTTATACACTAACCTTTCTTTACCAGATTTCACAAAACCCTCTGGTTGTGTCACATACATATCTTCTTTCAAATCCCCATTCAAGAAGGCTGTCTTAACATCCAAGTGATGAACCTTCCACTTGTTTGCAGCTGCCAAGGCTAGAATTAACCTCACAGTTTCTAACCGGCAACAGGAGCAAACACCTCTTCATAGTCAACTCCATACTTCTGAACATAACCTTTCACAACCAACCTAGCTTTGTGCCTGATAACCCTTCCCTTTGCATTCCTTTTGAGTTTAAACAGCCATTTAACTCCTATAGGTTTCACTCCCCTTGGACATTCAACTAGATTCCAAGTTCTATTCTTCTCTATGCTATTAATCTCATCTTGCATAGCTTTTCTCCCTCAGGGTTGATCTTAGCTTGCTCATAGTTGATTGGCTCTTTTATCAGCAGCAACTCTGACTCATTGAACATAGGAGGCTTAAAAGAAATCTGTTCTAAGACCTTTGTTCTATTGAACACATCATTTAGGCTTGTAAAACCTTTAGGTGGGGTATCATCATATGTTGATCTGGGAACCTGTGCACCATTCATAGGATAAGCTTCACTTGCACCCCCTGAATCCTCCAATTCTTCCCCAAATTCAGAGTTAGACTGATCTTGACTGGACACTTCATTCGGAGAAGCTTCATTCCGAGTACTCATGTCAGAGTTCTGACCCAAATGGTCAGATGTTTGCACAGTTGATGCTACATCATTCAAACCAGGTACACTTGAGGACACATCAAGTGTTCCATACCTTTGGCTTGACACGTCAGGATTACTATTTTCCCATTCCCATGGTTTTTCTTCTTTAAATTTCACATGTCTGCTGACCACTATCCTCCCAGTCACTGGGTTATACAGCCTGTAGGCTTTAGAACCAGGCTCTATGCGTAGATGCACCATTGAGATACTTCTATCATCTAGCTTCTTTACTTGGTGACTAGGGATCTTTACATGTGCCTTGCATCCAAACACCCTTAGATGTTTCATCTTTGGCTTTCTTTTGAACAAACTTTCATATGGTGTGATCTCCTCTAAGGCCTTAGTTGGACTCCTATTCAGTAGAAAAACTGAGTGTCTTACAGCTTCAGCCCAGAAGTCCAAAGGCATATGCATTGCCTTTAGAATAGACCTGGTCATGCCCATAACTGTCTGGTTTCTCCTCTCCACAACCCCATTCTGTTGTGGAGAGTAGGGAGCTGTCGGGTATCTCTTAATTCCCTCCAGGTCACATAGCGGTAAACTCTCCCCCCTATCTGTTCTAAGGGCTTTGATCTTGTAAGTTGTTTCTACTTGAGCTTGGGCTTTGAAAATCTTGAATGCTTCTAGTGCTTCATCTTTAGACTTAAGCAAGTATACCCACATGAATCTTGAGCAGTCATCCACCAGGAGCATAAAGTATCTGTTCCCAGCAGGTGTGGGTGGGTCTATTGGCCCACACAGATCTGCATGTACCAGTTCAAGGGGTGTCATTGCCCTGAAATTGCTTATACTAGGGTAGGCTTGAATTCTATGTTTGCCAACGAGATAGCTCTCACATAGTTGTGATTTGTGGCTAATCTTGGGCATTCCCCTCACCATATTGTGCCTTGACATACAGTTTATGGAATCAAAACTCAAATGTCCCAGCCTTGCATGCCATGTCCAAGCTTGGTCATGCATGGCTGTAAGTAAACACATGGGAGGTGTGACAGTGAGTTTTATCTTGTATAGCCTATTTTCAGACTTCTTTACCTTCATCAGGGTCCTTCGACTCTTCTCATAGACCCATAGGTAGCCATCTTTCATCAAGACTTTACAGCCCACTTCATTCAACTGACTTAGACTAAGTATATTACTTCTCAGAGCAGGTATGAAGTAGGCATTGGTCACTACTCTGTGTTCCCCATTGCTACATTGAAAGCATATGGATCCCCTGCCTCTGATTACAACCACTGACCCATCCCCAAACTTCACCTTGCCAGTAATGGCTTCATCAAGTTCAGTGAAGTGGGTTTTGATGCCAGTCATGTGGTTGCTAGCACCATTGTCAAGATACCAGGTGCAAGAGTCACCTCTACTTGGCATATCCTTCGGAAACACACTTCGTTCCTCAAGTAGGCCCATATCCAGTTTCACCATTAACAGGGCTGGTTCTTGATCTTCTTGAGTTTGTGCCAAGTGTGCTTCCTGGTCTCCTCTTCTTGGAGCCCGACACTCACTTGAGAAATGACCCAATTTATCACAATTGAAACATCTTATGTTTCTCTTGTCCTTCTTGGTGGTATTAGCACTTTTATCACCACCTTCCATGCTGGTTTTGCTTCCCCTGCCCTGTGCATACCTTCCTCTTACCTTGCCTTTGCCTTTGTTATCCCATCCACTGGGTCGTGGATTCTGAGCCTTGGGTTCAAACTTGGCCTTTTCTTCCAATCACTCTTTGTCAAGAGTAACTGCCTTGAGGAGTTCTTCTCTTGAGAGGCTGGTTTCAACCTCTCTTCGTATGCTTTCAGCCTCCCCACCAAGTCTTCAAAGGTCATAGCTGCCAAGTCGGCAAATTGTTCTATGGCTGCCACAATAGGGAGGAACCTATCGGGGGCTGCCTTCAAGAACTTGCTCACTTGTTTAGAGGCTGCAACGGTTGTCCCCAGGGCTCTATATCGTGACACCAATTCTCCCATCTTGCCTGCAAATTCATCTATCGACTCAGACTCCCCCATAGACAGCATTTCAAACTCACGATCTAGAGTTTGAATTCGGGCCTGTTTGACTCTATCCTCACCAACATAGCGCTTCTTCAGGGCACCCCATATTTCCTTCGCAGACTTGAATGCAGCCACCTGCATTAGTACATCCTCCGGCAAAGACTGGAAGATGAAGGCTCTTGCCTTCTTGCCTACCTTGGCATCCACCGCGCCTGGGGTGGGTGGTTCAATGGCATCCCAGAGCCCCTGGGCATCCATGAACGCCTCCATCTTTATCGCCCAGGAGGTGTAGTTTGTTGGCGTAAGGATTGAATCAAGAAACCGAATTGGGTGGGAATTACTGTCGAACACAGTAAGCGTAAGATTGAGGGAATTGGGTCAAGATCGGAAGAGGGATACGCCGAATCAAGATCGTAAGAGGAAGACAATGGATCGAGAGCCTATAATCGCTCTGATACCAAATGATATTTACTAAACATGAAGATCATCAAAGTATTATTGAGAAGTAAGTCAAAATACACACTACATCACTGATTTATAGTAGTTAGAAGTACTAACTAACTATTTACATAATTGATCCCTACACTATGCTATCTTTACACTTTAAGAACAAAACAGTAATTCTATACAATACAAAGAATTAAACTAACAATTCGGAAGTTACCCTTCGGAAGATAACAACTAAGCTTCGGAAGTATAACATTTGTGACTGTACAAATAATGTATTCACCAATAAAGACACTATATTTTTGACACAACAAATAGTGCGTTCAGCGATGAATAAAATAGTTCCTAAAATTTAGTTCTTATTTGATCCCGCCCTGTATTTATATGCGTATGTTTTTTGTATAAATGTATATTGAACGGTCCCCCTTCTCCCTATATGGTATACACACATATAGATAGATATGTGCTTGAGTTTCGCTTGTAACGGATTTTAGATAAGATTTTGGGATGTTTTTTTACTTATAATCCAGGATAAGATTCTTGTAATAAGTGTTTTCTTTGTGAGTTGCAGTATTTTGATGGTTATGGCTATCATGGAACATCCTTTGAGCAAACATATCGATGCTACCCTGCATCTTTTATTGATAAGGTTAGGAACATTATTTTTGGTAACTGTTTTTTGGTCATATGCAAAGAGGATTTGTAATTCTTTCATTCTGAAACTGTTCATTGTAGAGTGGGAAACATTTCATAGAAAGTTTGTTTCCAGCTCAAAGTTTTAAAACGTCTCAATATTTTCATCTACCTATTTGAGGAGCTCAGATGGCAAATTGGTCAAAGCGCAAAACCTTTTTGATTTGATTTAAATTGGACAGTTGAACAATTGTTTAGGAATGAAGAGAGTATACTTGTCTCTTTTCATGTTGAAAAATATATTTATTTTCATGTTTCTGTTTGCACTAATAAGGTTATACTTATATTCCTATTTCAAGCCATGTTTGATTAAATATATTAGTTCTAATTCAACCTTTCCTTTTTCCTTCGTTGCAGCCCCAGTTAGAGAATGGTGATAAAAGTGAGTAGTATCCTAGTTTCTGTGTTTTATTATCTATCTAATTAGTTACTGACGTAAGCTTATTTATTTTGTCTCAGTTATAATGCCTCCTTCAGCCCTTGATCGCCTTGGTTAGTTTATAATACTTAAAGCACTTTAATAAATGTCTGCTTATATATGTGTGTGTATATGTATATATGAGGGTGACAACAAAAGTTTTCTTCGACAGCTTCACTTCAAATTGATTATCCAATGTTGTTTGAGCTGCGCAATTCTGCGACGGAGCGTGTTTCACATTGTGGGGTTTTGGAGTTCATTGCAGAAGAAGGCATGGTTTATATGCCTTATTGGGTATGTGTCGTTTCTTCTTTTTTTTGCTAAATGTTGGGTGATTATTACTAAACACATTTATCTGATTTTTCATATAGATGATGGAAAACTTGGTTTTACAAGAAGGAGACATTGTGCGAGTAAAAAATGTGACACTCCCGAAGGGTAGCTATGTTAAATTGCAACCACACACGAAGGACTTTTTGGATATCTCCAACCCAAAAGCAATGTAAGTTTGATCTATTGAGATGATCATGATGATGATCATACTACTACTACTACTACTACTACTAATATTACTATTATTATTATTATTATTATTAATATTAATAATAAGTGTTTCGACTATCATAATGTGGTGTTGTGGGCATGCAGCTTAGAGACAACACTGAGGAACTTCTCTTGCTTGACAACTGGAGATAGCATAATGGTGGCATATAACAACAAGAAATATTACATAGATATAATTGAATCGAAACCTTCACATGCCATAAGTATAATTGAAACCGACTGTGAGGTGGACTTTGCTCCTCCTCTTGATTATAAGGAGCCTGAGAGACTTCTCCCCTCCAGCAAGGCACCAGCTCAAGGTAGGTTTGTTACCCTGTTGTATTATATTATTTTATATTATATCTTACAATAGCACTTTTTATTTTCATTCTTTGATAGGCGAGGAACCCATTCCAGTTGAGGAGCCAAAGTTCAACCCATTCACTGGATCTGGGAGAAGATTGGATGGCAAACCTTTGAAGTACCAGCCCCCGCCTGTTTCATCTTCTAATGAAAAGAAACCTGCTTCTGCTGCTGCCACTGTTGTGTCTGGTGGTGGTGAGCCATCGACTTCACAAACTTCTCGTCAATCACAAGGAAAGCTTGTGTTTGGTTCTAATCCAAACCGTACTGCAAACCCCCAAAAGCAAAAGGTACTTGCTATATCAACTCTTTTTGAGCTTCTATAAAAGTTCAAATTTTACTAGATTAAACAACATACATGATGATAATCATAAAATCTTTAATATATTGAAAGTGTGAATACAATTCTTATAAATTTATAATAAGCCATGTGCCATAGACAAAGTTACTGTTTTGACGATTCGTTGTCACTATACATTTTTATCTGTTATCACTTTACATTTTCATTCCGCTTAACTAAGAAGGTCTCAACTCTTACGTCAAAAATAATACCCTAAGTTTATTTAAGCAGTTTGAAGTCATTGCTTGATATCATGCTTTAACGCTAGATATAGAGATATCATTTTTCTTTCCTTTTCATAATATGAGATTTCCACCGGAAGAATACAATACCTGATGGTAGATTGCATACTATGAGGACATCTTGCATCACTTGTATTTAAATATCTTAAAATGCGAGTATGTTAATGATTAGAATATGAAAGCCCCTTTCTTAGGGAACTCTTGTGGTATCGCAAAATATTATTCGCAACATTGAAATGGCTAGTTCAAGGGCCATTAATGAGAAGCTCAATTGAGAAAACAGTATACGGCCTTGATGTTATGCATTTCCCATGACGCCCTATGTATTTGCCTAAGCTTTTAATAGTTCCCCATCATCTACAATTCTACATATAACCTGAGTACTTGTCATAGAAATTCTAGGAGCACCTGCTCCTATGCTTTAAAGCGTATGTATGAATATTGATGTCGAGAAATTACTTAGGCTTCATGGACCCTCATTATAAAATTATTTTTTATTGCAGATCTTTTGTGCTTTAATTCGTTTTTTTTTTTTTTAATGATTGTATCATCACTGGTAATGACTATAAAATACCAAGATTATTTCAAGGATTGAGAAAAACATGAAAACACAACATGAGGAGCTTGTTTTAGTCCATTGACAGATTGTGGTGGAGTACATACTATCAATTACACTTCCTTAGCTATAAATCTAGGAGAAGGTTGCATATATACCTTCTTAAGAACATATTAGGAAATGCATTGATAGACAAGTTGACATGAAATCCACTATTATATAGCAACCTGAGCGCTAATGCGGTGAATGTTGTCTTGGACTAAATGTTTCATCATAGTCCTCATCATGTGAGCATCCTTCTGCTACTAGTTGGGCCTTTAATTGAGCATTTGAGGTGTATTTTGGTATTATACACCCAATTACAGTCTTGTTTAGAGTGGGAAAATCAACTGTATCACATGTTTTATTCTCGTTTAGGGCATGGATTTTCTCATACATGGCATATCTCTATCCTACTAGAGCTAGTCTCTCATAAATGGGCCAAGGGCTATGATAACTGTCTATTGTTGAAATATACACTGTCACAAAATGGTTGACCAACACATCACACATGTACACTTTCTTTTTATTTGATGAAAGCTTTGGTCCTCATCGACTTCAGGATCAGACTTGATGTCAATAGACCTTCGAATTAATTGTTAATAAAAGAAGCAAAATATTTAGAACCTTCAATACTACTAATACATGTATACAACAATGTCAGCAAAATTGGGGTGCAAAAGTGCAAAAGGTTGGCTAGACTGAGATTTACTAGACAAATATGATGTATTACGAATATCTTTGCCAATTTGACATAGGGCTCCAAACTTATGCTTCCCACAGAGATTACTAGTTTGACCAAATGTTGATTGGAATATGTTTTTTAAATCCAAGATCAGTACTTGATTTTACAACTGTTGCATGATAAAATTTCTATTTTGAGAAGCTTGAAAGAAAGGGGCAATTGCATATATCCCTAAACTTGAAAAATTGCATGATTCCCCAAATCATGCTTGAAGAACATTGTAAATTGTGCATCAGAAATTTATGATTTGAGGAAATATCCAATTTTGCAAATTTAGAGTGGATATGCAACCCCCCCCTCCCCCGCTCCCCGAAATAAATGTGTCACGCTGAATTCTTCCCTACTGTTGTTTATCCAGAGTATCAAAGACCGTGCATCATGATATTTGAAATTTTCTTTTTCCATGATAGTAAGACATTTATGGTGCATCAAATATGAATAAAAGCTGAGTTATAAAGATCTATTGAATAGTCTTTAATTCACACTTTTAAGTCTAGCCATGATTGAGCAAGAAACTACTTATGATCAGCAACTAACTGCCAATAATCAATTGTACCAAAAAAGTTCACAGATTTATGAGAATAAATCTGTTGCAATAAAAGAACAGAAAGATGATGGTGGTCAAGTTTCTATGGGTGCACAAGCAGAATAATACATAATTACACCTGCTAATCATGATCTGTTATTTAAGAGGTCGGTTGATTTGGGTGTGCTATTATGTGATGGGTTAAAAATTGAAATGGATAACTTTTAGTAATCTTGTCAACTTAGAACGGTCCTTATGGGCCAACATCACCACTGCCCGCCCCTGGAGGTGAACCCAGTGACCTCACCTTTTTTTGACCCAAGCCACTTCAACCTCTTTTATAGGCGCCTGTTTTCCCAGTCTGTCCGAACCTGTTACAATATCCAACATGACTCACTTGTTTTGCCATGTAGTGAAATGCTTTTTAATGTTTTTATTTGGATTTTAAACCGTCCTAAATTCGTAAGTAATTGTATTGGTCAGGAAGCTGCGGCGGGAAAAGAGACAAAACAAGAGACCCCAAAGAAAGAAGATGCCAAGTTCCAAGCCTTCACAGGGAAGAAATATTCACTCAAGGGTTGTGACAGCGTTTGAATTTGTAGTTGTTTTTTTTTTTTTTGTCTATCACTTGAATTTTATCAGTCCCTTGACATTCCTGAGAGTAAAAGTTTGTGATCACAGTTTACAGCCCTTTTATTTATTATGCAACTCCTTAGTCGTTTATTACAAATGCTGGGTTTACACAACTCAATATATGTTTTAAAGGTCCCCAATGTTGAAGTTTGGGTAATTTGGACTTTAGTTGTAAATGTCATGGCCATTTTTGGGTTAAGTGCTATTCTGAAAGTGTTGTACGGGGTGGGGTGGTTTTGGAAATTAGGAAAAGACCTCCCAGGCTGCTGCAACAGAAAATACAACGGGTTGTCTTCCTTCAATAGTATCAAGGTTTTTCGTTACAATTCTCTACTGCAAGACTGCAAAACCAAACGAAACATTACCGCGTCTTGAATCAACTCACGTGTTTGTATTTCCACATCAGGGGAGCTAGTTGCCTGTGATCATCTTGATTCTGTGATTATAAAGCAAAAAGGTAATGATGCTTATAAGCATTTGGTACATGTTTATACTAGTAATGTTGTAATTGATACAAAAAGTGAGTACAAACTGAACCTAGGGTTTTGATTAGTAAATGGAAAAAATTAGGGTTAGATAATTAATGGAATAATCTTAGGTTTTAGGTTGACTTGTGGTTCTCTTAGGTGGGTTCATGAAATAATCATGTAATAAGTTTTACGTTTCATTTTGACTCATTTATGTGTCGTAGTTTTTTAGCAACTAGTGAAGCAATGGAAAGTTTTTAGGTTAGATTCTTGATTTGTTTCTTTTATATGACATTGTCATAAGTAGGTATCACAATGCAATATTTGTTTTATCCTGATTCTTGAGCGTTTCAATAAGAAAATAAGGTTAAACATCTAAATAATAAAATCATTAGAATGTGAAGGGTTAATGTTTAGATCCGAAAGTTGAAGTTCTAAAGTTGAAATTTAGGTTTTTTTGTATGTTTAATTTTTGACAATGAGTTATTTATTTAATAAGTTAATTCGGGGTAAGATTGGAGTTATTAAAAGATCGCCTCTAATTTCGTAATTTGAGTCTAATTAGGAGTCTTGGTGGGCAAGTTAGAGCTTAGTATGAAAGCTTGAAGGTTTGAGAGTCATTCGAGAAATAGGAGCAATCCCATGTTGCAAGGCTAAGAACGTGAGATGACAAACAACAACAGGACAGCCCAAGCAAAGTGCTCATCACAACCCTTTTGTCATCAAGTTTGGTAGAAATTTTCATAAAATTAGATGCAATTCAGTAAGTTTGCAAGTTTAGAAGCAAGGCAAGCAAGAAAAGAAGAAAGGAAGGACACGCAAAATTAAAGTGTGGTAATCAAACAACCTTGATTAAAGTTGCAACAATCAAAGATCCATTTGAACCCGATAAGCAAAAATAACCCATTTTTTTCTTAAAGCAAGTTGCAAGAAGTTGGACCTTGGTGGTTCGTACAACAATAGTAAGTGGCTCCTAGTGGGGTTCGTAGCATGTAGCAAGAGTCAGCAACAAGCTTGAACCTTTGTGGTTCTCATAGCAAGAGCAGGATTGGCACTTTGTGTGCCGAAGCAAAAAGAGAAAGAAAACGTTATGTGAGGAATTCTCTAAATCAATGAAAACAAGGATAGCAACAATAAAGCAAACAAGATTAGCAAGAAAAACCGTTCCGGTTAAAACAAGATCATTAGCAAGAATGAATAAAGAACAATTAGTAAGAGCAAGAATGGACCTACAGAGTTCAAATAGCAAGAGTTAGAAGCAAGAAATAAGAAAGATATCTTACGTGGAATTAAAGCAAGTTGAATGTATCAGGAAAGAGAGTAAAGCAGGCTAAGACGTTGGTGTGAACTGTGAAGAAAGAACTGAGAAACGAGGGTCAATGAAGGGATATAGTTGAAAGTTGTAATTTTTTTTAATTTATGGAAATGAATCTTTTATTTGGTAAGTAAAATTTGACTAGACATTGGAGTTATTAAAGGATAGTCTGTCTTGGTGGACAAGTTTGAGTTTTAGTATAAACTATAAAGAGACCGAGAGGGTTTATATAGTGTGTGCAAAGATCATTGATATGAAAACAAAATAGTTAGTGTAAGGCCCCCTTCCCAGGAAGCCTCACACTTGGTTAATCATAGCATAAAATCATTTTAATAACAAAACAATGCAGCGGAATAAAATAAACATTCACTTAAAACTTACAGTTGATATTGTAATCATACATTTGTTCTTCGATTGTAAATAAAATATAGTACTTTTTCTTAAATTACAGTAAAAAATTTTATAAACAGAAATGTCATCCATTGCCATCCAAGTAGCTCCCAACCTGGTGCCATCTTCAGCATCAATATTTACCTGCCAACTATTATGCATAAAAGTCAGTTTTGCTTAGTGAGTTCTAGTTTTAAATTATATAAGAAAATATAAAATTTATCCTTCATATAATGATCATGCATACATCATAATACATAACATTTGCGTCTTAATAAGCATGTTCATTATCTTTCATTATCTTTCACTTCATCATAAACGAGATTGCACAAAGCAAGAGCTCCATGTTGATCGACAACGAATGTTGATCCCCGTCGGTACACATCATCATGGTAACTAACCCCTCACAGTTGATCTACACTGCAAGGCACATAGCCTGCTCATGAATACGGATCCATCATTATACGTCAGACTCACATAAGTGAAGTCAACCATAGTGCTTGCAAGACTTTTCATTATCAAACGGGCCCGGGTAACATTCGTTAAGTTCCACTTCTCATTAATATTGTCTTCCACTTTAATATATAATACTTAACTTATTAAGTACACAACATACCAAGTACTAGTCATCATAAAATATAACCGATCCTCCGCGGGACAGCGGGGGTTTGGGGGCGGCAACCTCTGACAGCGGGGTCCTAGGGGCAGCAGCCCCTAGTGGGGTCCAAGGGGCAGCAACCCCTAGTGGGGTCCAAGGGGCAACGCCCCTGGCTGTTAAAAATCGATCTTCCTGTTAAAACATCTTAAAATCTTGGTCATTTAAAAACGTATATTTAGTATGCATAACAACCTCAAAACATGAAAAAACTTATAAATAAGGTGATCTAGAACTCACCTTGATACCGTGAGTAACTTCTAGACTAAGCTTTCTAGGCTAGGATCACACTACATAGCCTGTAGATAAGTTAACACTTAAAAGGGTAAATTTTTGCCTAATTTCGCTACTAATTTCACTGCCAGATAAGCAATTTCGCTGGCAGTTTCGCTGACATTTTCGCAGCCAGTTTCGCTGACAGTTTCACTGCCAGTTTGGCATGGCAGTTTCGCCCAACTTTCGTTGGAATTCCATGGATCTGAAATTACCTGCGAAACTATAGTTTCGCAGAAAACTCGCAGTTTCGCAGCTTGAACACCCAGTTTCGCTGGATGCACAGACAGTTTCGCAGAACGCATAAAAATTACGAACCAGCCCGCTTTTAACCCAAAATTGCAACTTTTTACGTCCAATCTCGCTGGATGCACAGACATGTTTTCATACGTAAAAATGTGACCTTTATGCGATTCTTTGCAACTTTTCAAAACCCAAAACCCTAGAATCCGGGTTTGATCTACAGAAGGGTTTAGAGGCCGATTCTTACCTGGATTTGTTGCTCCTTTCTTATGGTTTGATGCTTCAACACTCAGATCTTCAATCTCTCTGTTGGATCTTGTATGCCCAAGACACATACAAGATTGATGTGGTTAGTACGTTATGATCCAAGTCGGGTCATACCCAATAACAAGCTATACAAACACCAATAAATGTTTATTTGTTGATTAGATCATACAAATAAACATTGACACCAATTTAGAAAATGGGTTTTCTAAAACATTGCTTTGTAATAGAACAACATTATGTGGATAGTTTGTTCATGAGATATTATTTGTTTCATTATTTAAGTTGGTTAAATAATAACAAATAAAAGTGTGTTAATGATATAAAATTAAATTAGGTTTTAATTTTATAAATTAAGGGTTGAAAGAGTGCAAATTTATAAAAGTTTCAAAATGGAGGGAACCCATTTTGGAAACATATTTCGGCCGCCCCATGTGGGGGCTTTGAGGGGTCTTTTAGTCTTGGTTCTTTCAAGACTTAATTCATTTCTTGCACTCTTCCAACTATCCTCTCTCTAAGACACACTTTCTCTTACACACACATAGCAAAACTCTCTCCAAAAGTGGCTGGAAATTTCGGATTTCAGGAAGAAACAAGCTGAAATTTTCGGACTTGTGAAGGACAAAGGAAGAGAGTTCTTTGGTGTTGCTCTCCTAACAAGCTTGGTGTTTGGAAGGGCTTGTGGGTAGACAAGCTTGAGGTCTTCTATTTTGGAGGCTACACATTCAAGAACATCATCACCTTCATCTTTTTCATCTACAACATTTTGTTCAAGAAAGGTTGATTCTATGAACACCCTATGGTTGTTATGTCTTGTTTGATAGCATACTATTTCACATACATTTTGATCCTTATTCTTGGGTTTTTTGTTTGTGGTTTAAAATGGTAAAATTTTCAGATTATAAACCATATGTTAAACTCTTTTTCCCGCTGCGTTTTATAGTTTAAATGGTTAAACTAGCTTGTTTTACATGTGACAAAACCCAACAATGGCATCTAGAGCCGGTTATGTTGAATATGTGCTTCAAAAGGTCTTGAAAAGTTAGTTTTCATGGACCTTTTCAACCCATTAGGGGTTGTTTTTGTTGTGGATGTATGAATCCCTTATGTTTCAAGGTTTAATCTTGCATGCTTTAGTATAAACCTTGAAAGATTTACATGAAATGGTTGATTGTGTTGTTTGGACAAACCTTAAAGTTTTAGTTTATGTTGGCTGAAACTTTAGGGCTGAAATAAGGGGTTAACTGTTGTTCTTGGATGTTGAATATGGTTCTCATTATGGTGCATAACATAGCCTTGGCCTTATGTGTTTGGTTTTGGTTGATTGTGATTTGTAATGTTGGTTTTGATTCTTGTAAGGGTTGTAATTTTGTGTTTTGTATTTTGGGTTGTAATTTATTTATTCATTTGGTTATGTAATAAATAGATTAGGTGCATTTATTTTATTAGAAAAATTGTATTAGGATATGATTTCTATAAAAGAAGATGCACAAGATGAAGACTCAAAGAAGGACACAAAAGACATGGACACTTGAAGCATTTGGATGTGGTTTCAAGTGGGAGTTCATGGACACATTTTGATGTGTCATCTCTACCCTTAGGAAAGACTTTATGACAACACTTGTAATGGCAAACAAGTGTGGTCAACTTAGTGGCTATGGTTATGCACTCATGTTTGTATGGTTATGCTTGTTTGGATGTTTGTCGTTTGATATTTGGATATGCATAACAAACTCATTAACAAACTTTACAAGCTGAAAATTTGATGGTTCTTTATCATTAAGTGGTTAATAAAAGGTTATTAAAAGGATTATTGGTTTTAATAAAAGAGGTTTTATTAAAAGTGAACCATAGGGTACCTTGTATTTGAAAGCATGTAAATATAAGATACATAGAGTTTTCTAAACTAAGATTATGAAAACTTAAAATTTCTTTTATAAACAAGTTTAACACCGTCCTTTTGCACAACACTTGAGTCACTTGGAAACTCTTAATGGGATAAAGGTCACCTAACCATTTTGAGAGAACTTGTGATTTGAGATGGGGATACCATATTTGTGGGATAAAGGTCACCTAACTACTTATGTTGGAAAACTCACATGTGTGTGCAAGTAGGGTAAACTTGATTTGCAAACCATGTTAAATGGATCACCTACAATATGGTTTACAAAGGTGTTGATGGGATAATCATGCCGACTATACATATGATGTTTAAAGTCGATCCCATACCCTAGAAGTTGCAAAGGGTCGCAATTGTCAAAACGTTGACTACCTTGTTAATTTAAATAATGGGATAAAGGTCACCTAACCACTATTTAAATGTAATGTTGGATTCTAGAATTTTAAAATTGTGTAAGACCTTAAAAGGGGTTTTAATTATTAATAATGAACAATATCGAAAGTACTAAAATTGAACTTTGTTATATTTTGTAGATGGCCACCAACAATAATGAAAACAATGAAATCCCGTCCGCTCACTCACTATCTCTAAGGACCATTCTCCAAAAGGAGCGTCTAAACCATAATAACTTTATTGATTGGTTTCGAAACTTGAGAATTGTTCTCAAGCAAGAGAAACGATCATACATATTAGACGATCCGATTCCCGATCAACCTAGTGAGGATGATGAGGAGGCCTTTAATAATTTGGTGAAATACACTGAGGACTCGGTCCAAATGTCTTGCCTCATGTTGGCAAGTATGACTCCAGATCTCCAAAAGGAGTATGAACATCATGGAGCATACGACATGATAACCTAGTTGAAGGAAACGTTCCAACAACAAGCACGGGTTGAGCGCTTCGAAACGGTTCGAGCACTCCATGCGTGTCGTATGGACGACACCCAATCTGTATCGGTTTGATTGTTCCATTTCACCGATGATTACATATCTATCTTCTTTGTTATCTGTTGTTATGTTCAAGCTCATTATGAGCTAAACTCTATTTATCATCCTAATCGGATGAAACTTATGTAATTTGTGATGAACTAATGGTGTGATAAATATTATGTTAATGTTACGGTGGTCTTGGGAAAACTATTGATGGGTAGCATCTACATTTGAACGGGAAGTTATAACTTTATGGTTTGTGATTGTGATTGTCATACAAGGTTGAAAACCGTATGATTAACTTTCATTCGTGAAACCGGTCTTCATAATAAATCCATGGCTAATGAACTAGAAATGGTTATTAGAAATCATATCACTTTAACTTTCTGATCATTTGCGGGTTCCCTTTTATTAGTTTGAGAAATCTTCAGTAATTGTTATGGTTTTCTAAAATTAATGGTATGTTAGGAAGGAACCTGATCAACTCTCTTTTTAACATTAAGTTATGTTTTCAGAATATGTATGTCAAATAGGTCACAAAAAATTTACCTACATTACTAGGGCTTTGATCTGAGCAGTAAAACTCAGCCTAACAGGATCAAGTCACTACGGCAGCAGGATAGACGAGAAATCGCGCCAGCTCATCTTTATAAACATTAACATAATTACATTAATCCATATCTTTAAATCACACCACCAATTCATCACAGTTACATAAGTGGAGTCTAATTAGGATGATAACTTTTATTCCCTGGTTTTAAATCCAAACGCTTCAAATCTTAGTTTACTTTCTTTCTATTATTGTTTATTTTTAAACCCTAAAAATCTTTCCAATGCAAATTATCACTTTCTTTAACAAAAACCAAATCTGATAGTCAAACATCAAGTTTGTTGAGTAGGCTAGGTGTGTCCACGGATTGATACTTGGTTCTTACCAACACTATATTACCACACGACAGGTACACTGTCTTTTGTGTGTGTGGTTTAGTATTAGTAATAACCAATTAAAACTGAATCTGTGCAATAAATCTTTATTAAAATATATATATACTATCCGCACCCATCAGACCTCGAAAGTCAACTTACACGAACCTCCGGGAACCTCCCGAGTCAAAACCCACAATTGCACTTTCCCTTGAATGTTATAAGATAAACCGTTGTTCTTTCGGGCGTATGAGCCCTACTTGGGCGTATGGACACCCTCCAGTCGCGTGGCCTTCCAGGCGACTGAACACTTAGGCGAATGGACATCATGCAAATGGACCCTATGCGAATGGACCTATGGGCGATTGGACATCTATGCGTATGGACTCTCAGTTGCATAGCTTTCATGCGTAGGGCCTTCAGTCGCATGACTTTAGGCGCATGGGCTTCAGTCGTATACCCTTCGCACGAATGAACCTCAGTCGCATGGCCTGCAAGCGCATGGACCTCAGTCGCATAACATTCGTAAGAATGAACCTCAGTCACATGGCCTCCAGGCGCATGGACCTCAGTCGCATAACCTTCGTGCGAATGAACCTCAGTCGCACCATCCTTCAATCGCATGCTTTACAGGCACATGAACTTCAGTCGCATGACTATCATGCGTATGGATTTCAGTCGCATGGCAATCGTGCGGCTGGACCTCAGTCGCACGCCAATCGGCCGTATGGCCTCCAATCGCAATCAAGTCGGTCGCCTAGCCCTAGCTGATGAAGAATGCAGTTTCACCCGAACACAAACTGCCCCTTTCGGCCTCCAAGCTCTTCCAAACTCGATTTTAGCGCAAATCAACCATCCTAAACCTTAGAAACACCTACCACAACACCAATCATGCATACACAAGCCCAAAATCCAACCCCAAACGCATCTAACACATACACATATGCATAAAAACGGGTCAACACCCAACTTTTTCAAAAAAACGGGTTTTGATGTGTTCCAGCCCCTAAATCGTTCGAAAACATGTAAAAGAGGGGTCCTAGAACTCACACAAACGATCCAGATGAGAAGAGCTTCGAATCAACACGCTACACTTCGACTTTCACGCTCGAATCCACCCGAACCAAGCTCGAGACCACTTTTTCTTCCTCTTTCTCTCTATGGCTGAAATGGGTGAGTGTGGGGGAGGGTGTGGGCTGCCCTCCTCCTTTTATACTCCCACCCATTCAACCTTTGCCCGTTTTGGCAAGTTTGGTCCCCCGACTTTGGACTTTATTTCTTTTTCTTCTTTCGTCGGCTTCAAAGAAATTTTCCGGGTGTTACAAGTCCACCCCCATTATTTAGGTTTTGTTCCCGAAACCTGCTATTCCTTGAACAAACGTGGACAATATTGTCTCATCTCTTCTCCAGTCTCCCACGTAGGCTCAGATCCCTTTCTGTGCTTCCACTGTATGCGCACAAGTGGAACCACTCTAGTCCTTAGCCTATTCTCTTTTCGATCGATGATTGCTACTGGTTACTCCATATAATTGAGTCGTTCATCTTCCTCGATATCTCCTAGTGGGACAATCATATCTTCTTCTACCAAACATTTCCTTAGATGAGATACATGGAACGTCGGACGAATCCCACTTAGCTCATCTGGTAACTCCAATCTATTGGCCACCTCTCCTACTCGAGCAATGATTCGAAAAGGCCCTCTGTATCTCGGGCTCAACTTGCCCCGCTTTCTGAATCGAATGATACCTCTCCAAGGTGAGACTTTCAACATAACTCTATCACCCACCTGGAATTCAATCGGTCAACGTCTCTTATCAGCATACGACTTCTGCCTATCTTTAGGCTTTCTACCTTGTGAACCTTCAACTGTCGGGTGCATAGGCTATAACCTTTCCTTCTACATTAACACACACCCCTACCCCGATTAGGAAGCATCAGAATAAAACACCAGATCCTCACTTCCATCGGGTAATGACAGAACAGAAGCTTGAATCAGTCTTGCCTTCAATTCATCGAACACCTTTTCTTGAAATTGAACCCCATACAAGTTTTACATCTTTCCGGGTCAACTTAGTTAGTAGGGAGGCAATCTTGGAGGAGTCTTGAACGAATCTTCTGTAGTAGCCCGCCAAACCCAAGAAGATACGAATCTCGGATGGCGTCTTAGAAAACTTCCATTGCATCACTGCCTCCACCCTTGCTGGGTGCACCATAGTCCCCTCCAGAATCACCTCGTGACCCAAGAATTGAATCTCACGCAACCAGAACGCGCACTTGGAGAACTTGGTGTACAACTTCTCCCTTCTCAACGCTTCCAAAACCTCCCGAATGTGACCAGCATGCTCAATCTCGCCCTTCGAATAAATCAGGATATCATCAATAAACACAATCACTGATTTATCCAACGTCAGCCAACACACTCGATTCATCAAATCCATAAAAGCAGCTGGCGCGTTGGTCAAACCAAAAGACATAACGAGAAACTCGTAGTGTCCATAATGCGTGCGAAGAGCTGTCTTAGGAATATCCTGCTCCTTCACCTTCAACTGATGATAACCAGATCAAAGGTCTATCCTTGGAAACCAACTGGCACCTTGAAGCTGATCGAACAAATCATCAATTCTCGGTAAGGGGTATCGGTTCTTCATTGTCAGCTTATTCAGCTCACGGTAGTCAATACACATCCTCATACCACCGTCTTTCTTCTTCACAAACAGAACCGAAGCACCCCAAGGAGAGATACTCGGTCTAATGAACCCCTTATCAAGCAGCTATTTCAGTTGCTCCATCAGCTCCTTCATCTCAGTCGGAGTCAATTGATACAGTGCCTCGACAACAGGTTGGGCACCTGGTATCAACTCAATCTGAACCTCAACCTCCCGGTCAGGTGGCACTCCTGGTAGGTATTCGGGAAACACATCTGCAAAGTCACACACAACCGGTACATCGGACAGTTGTGGCGTTGGTCTATCCACATCCTTTACGTAGGCCAAGTAGGCACTACATCCACGCCTCATGCGCTTTCCTGCCACCGCCATCGAAATTACTTTCGGGACCGTCGTGACTCGATCACCTTAAACCGTTATCGAACTCCCGCAACCACAGCCTCTTTCATTGTGGTCCTCAGGTTAGCACTATCATCACCCCCTTCCGGGTGATGGATTTCAGGCTCTTCGAGTGCCATTTCAGCAGCCCTTGTCATGCTCCTCGTGACACGCGATCCAGCACCACGTCCACCACAACCTTCACCTGACATAGCCTTCGAAGATCTACCACCGGCCATCCTCTAGACACACTATAAGATTCAAACACCAACACGGTCATTCAAGGGAACATCTCAGTTTATGTCAAGTATAGTAAGTCCCTAATTACAGTGGCCAGTTGTAATTAGCCACTTACTTTACTCTTCATACCCCGAGCATTACCTATCCTGTTGGTCCATGTGATCGAAAAACAGTGAAAATGATGTGATGAATTGCTCAATATCTAACAAGCATGCTAAACAATGACAATAGAGAAGATTGAATACAATTCTAACTCATATTTGATAACAAAATGATCAATGACAATCAATAACATAAAGCACAATGATATTTCTGTATAATAACTGCTTGAAATAGGTAACTTGCAACAATGATCCACGATTAGGGTTTTGCAAGCTTACCTTACAATGAAAATTAACAAGAGTATATATAGCAGTCTTAGTTTCGCAGACAGTTTCGCTGTCAGCGAAACTGTCATGCCGAAACTACAGTTTCGCTCGGCAGAACATAAGTTCGCCAGGTAAACTAGAACAACAAACTGTGAGCGAATTTACACAAAACTAAGTACATACAAAAGGAAACTAACAAAATTCCTATTACAAGTAAAGTAAGCAATCTAAACTAAGGTGAGTCCAACCTATACATGATCTTCAATACTCCCCCTAGGTTGGATCTCACCGTCTTCACTCTTCTTGATTTGACTTGTCAGCTCCAGTTTCCTCTGCTGCGATTGATCTGTCTTCGTCACCTCCTGCAGCTACGTCCTCAGAAGTTCAGCAAATGATCCTCCATGGTCTTTTCCTGCATCACTAGCTTCTTCGGAGTGACCACTAGCCTTTGCAAATTGTCTGGTCAGATCTTGAACATCCATATTAAAGTCATCCTGAGCCCTTACCCTTTCAGCCAACTTCTTTACCTCAGACCTTACTCCCCTGATCTTGTTGGCAATATTCATAAACAAACTAGCTTCTTTCCTAGTTTCCTCTCCAGCCCCAGCCTTAATGTGATTTTCACATAATACCAGTAGATCATCATCACAGAAACTGAACAGCTCCATTGGATCAAATACTCTAAACTCCTTTCCATGTTTAACTCTGATCACAGCTTCTCCAGTGTTGTTATCATAAAACCATTTCTCAAAGTCCTGTAGTTGTTGGGGAAGAGGATCAGCCAATCTTACCCTGTTTACAGTCTTTGGAGGTTTAACTCTTAGAACAATCCTTCCCTTTCCCGTCTCCCAGTCCTTATCCTTCTTTGATCTCTTTCTTTCTGCCTTCATATACCCGAAAGACTCAAAGTTGTCATTAAGTCCATTCTTTATCTCTTTTTCAAGAAATGTGGCTCTTTCACTCAGATGAGCATTAATCAAAGGTAGAGTTGCCAAACGCCTTAAATCCCATTTAGGCAAGGTCTTAAAAGCCTTCCTTTTAAGCATATAACTAATATTACCTCCCCGTCTCTTGATCATAAACATCTTTAAACTTGAATTATAACACCAGCTTATGATTTTCTTGTCAGCCTCCTTCCTACTCAATCCCTCCAAGTGTTGGAAAAGAGGAGTGATTTCTTCTACCTCCTTCTCTTTCACAAACCAATCATTTTTATCCATCTCAAATACATCTGCATCATCCTCTCCCTTTTTAGCAACATAGATCAATGGTCGTTCATCAACTTCATAGAACTCAGGTTCTGAATCATAATCTATGAGCTATTCATCTTCCTCTTCCTCATCAACCAACCCTTTACCTTTCTCAGGAACTCCTTCAGCAGTAGCTGTTACTATAACTTCTTCACCAACCAGATCCTTTTCAAAGTCAAATTGCATATTTACAAACCCAGCCTCTATAATATCCTCCTCATCATTTCTTCCAACATCCTCTCCTGGAGCTTCCCGATCTCCAGCATCAGTAGTTGCTGCACCAGAAGTGCCCTCTCCTACCTTAGATGAAGTGCCCACATTTAAAAATGGGTACTTTGATGTATCAGTCAAATCATCTAACTCAGATTGAGTTAGTTGATTAGGTAGGCCGGCTGCAGCCTTCAGCTGTGTAATCTCTTCAAACAACTTCTTCACCAGTCGGTTTTGATCAACTAACATCTTCTGCATACCTTCAATCATTTCATCTTTTTGTTTTTCTCTGATTTCCTGGTTTGTGAGTTTGATCTTGATCATACTCAGTTCATTAGCCAACGAAGTATTCAAATTGCGTATCATATCCTCATCAAGGTTTTCACTAGCCTCTCTTCTAGTTGTAAATCCTTCATGTCTATGCTTGGTTCGTCTCTCAGGTTCAGCAAAATCAGTTTTCTTCTTTGACCTTCTTTCTTTTTCAACCCTAACTTCCTCAGCTTGTGCAACAATATCTTCCTTAAAGTCATAGTCCTTTTCTTTGGCATATCTCTTTCTTTTCTTTGTAGCATCAGCTTGCTGTACTCTAGTTTCTTCAGCTCGTTTATTTTCTGATTCATCCACCCGTTTAATATAGCTCCAGCGTTCTGGAGGATACATGTTTTCCAAAGATGGGCGATCTTTCCACTGAAGTCGTGGCGAATGGCACAGCAGTCAGCAAAGATACGGGGATTCATTTGTACCCGCCTCTTGATCTCTCCATGTTTTGGAACATGAGGTATAAGATAATCAAATATCATCTGAAGAAATCAGGGATACAACAACCATTTGTCTTTCTTTAACGCCATCACATTCTCAGCCATGCAAGCAAAAATTAGTCTGGCAATATTGGCCTTTTCACCTTTACAACATAACACCATTGCCTTAGCCCAATCAATGTTAAGACCATCGGATCCACCTTTACGGTGATCAAGACACATGATAAAAACATGAGCAATGTATCTCCACTCTTTAGATAAGAATGACTTCTTGATCTCCTTCCGGGAACCAAAGGCTGGTCCCTCATATCCCATACTTCTAAAGGCTTGGAACACCTCAGAATCTGTCATGGTCACTTCATCTCCTGAATCTTCTTCAAGTCTTAGAATCCTCGATACAGTCTCAGCAGTGATCGTCACTTCTTGATCAACGACTTTAGCAGTAATCCGCTGTGAATCTCCTCGAGTATCATACTCTGCAGATCGCCAGAAGTCTCTGATATGAAGATCATAGATGGTAGGCGAATGAGATATGGCATGGGCTATAGGTGATCTTTGAAGCCATCTGATACAATCTCTAAATCCAGCAGCCTTTGGATGAGTATCATCTAAAATAGCGGTGATATTGTTCCGCTCATCAAACTTGAGATTAGCCATGATAACCTGATGAAGAAATCAGATAAGTTGAATGAGAAATTAAGAAGATAAGGAAATAATAATAAAACAATGAAAACTAACAGTTTCGGCAAGCGAAACACTAGTTTCGCTCATTAAAACATGTTAGTTTCGCTGACCAAAAGACAGTTTCGACTAGGCGAAAATTATTTAAAATAGATTCGCTGATAGTTTCGGCAAGGGAAAACATAGTTTCGCTGGCAAAAACATATCAGTTTCGCTGTTCAAAAAGAAAATATGACCAGGCGAAACTGTACAAGCTTAAGTCCAAATTCTGCGAAACTGAAAATAGGTTGGCGAAACTGTTAAGTTCGTGCGGACAGCATAACTTTACAGTTTCGCTGAGAAGTAATGAACTTTCGTTCAGTTTGCAGAATAATCTGCAGTTTCACTGGATGAACAGCGAAGACACTGAAGGGTCAAAATCTAAATGTCTTAAAAGGAGTTAATTTTAACCAGATTAAATGATTGAGCACTGTTCGAAACTCACATGCGAAGCAAAAGAAACAATCAATCGGACCAAAACACAACAAATACTCAGAATCGCCAACTAAAGTCACGGAAAAGCCCTAGAACACTACACAGGTCGATCTTGCGAAAATGAGAGAATAATTTCGCAAAACGACTTATATAGCAAATAGTTTCGCAGACAGCAAAACTATAGATTCGCCAGCGAATTTACAGTTTCGCCCAGAGAATCTGCAATTTCGCTAAGAGATAGCCAGTTGAAAACTAATTAGAAAACCTAGCGAAATTGCAGTTTCGCCATGCGAAACAAGTAGCGAAAGAGTAGTTTCGTCACCCCTTTATTATTATTATTTTTATTTTATTTATTTATTTATTTATTTTTTTTATTTTGATTAATGAAGAACGTCATACAATGAGATCTAAATTAATCAGAGATCACATCCTCTAGGTATTTATGAACATAAAGATGATCAAAAATCATCGACCGGCAATGAGATCATACTGAATACGAGATCTTATCACAATCTGCACAGGAATAGTTGAAATTAGAACAAATCAATAACGATTGCTGATATATTTGTCCGCTTAAACTCATGCCTTGTCTTTTTTCAACAAACAGCTTATGATTTGTTAAGGTTCAATTAAATGCTTTAGAATGTTAGGACCCCACAATCATTTGGAAAAAACCCTCACCCAACCTCAAGATTTCTTGAATTTTGAATCAATCTATACAGAGCAAGGCTTGTGCATTAGTGTGCAAGTAATTATAAACAGAATGTTTCATTCTGAAAAGAACTCATCGATTAGATGATTTGACATAATTATATCAAAATGGTGAGAGCTTCAAATCTATACTCACGTATAACAGAGGAGATGACCATTTAAACATGTGCTGATGAGAGCTCCAGGTCAGTACTATCGTACAGCAGAGGAGATCATCACTCCAGGTCAGTACTTTCGTACAGCAGAGGAGATTAGCACAAACACAAGATACACAAGTACAAGAATACACCAGATATGGTCCAGGGATATGATTTATAAGAGCAGAAAGGGTGAAAGATTCATTCTCAATCCAATTTTTGTCAGGACTTAGTTTTTGTGCAGGCCAAAACAATTGAGTAATTCCAGACATTCTTAAGCATGATGTTTTAATTTAATCATAGAGCTGCTGTATACTTTATTCTTCAGGCTGAGTCTATCAAGCATATCGTTAAAGAATCTGATCGATTCTTCTTGAAAAATTTTATGTGAAACAGAAGCCAGTATCAGTTACTATCATTTCTCATTGAAGCACCAGTCATGTATAAAGAACATACTTAGAGGATATACAATCATTTCTCGTCATTTTAAATTCCGACCTCAAGATATGAAATTACTCCCCCAAAATTTTTATTTTCAAAGAATAGATAATTTACATAAATTATGAAAATTATTTATAATTTTATTTATTATTATGATTTTTTATTTTTTTTTATAATAATGGACAGAAAATGAAAATTTAAAAGGATATTAACCCGAGCATAGAGATCAATTCATAAAAACGGGGTTTATTAAAAGTTTTGTGAAAAGATCAGCTTTTTGATGTTTCGTATCAATGGGTATAATATCGATGAAATCATTTTCTTGAGCATCACGAATTGTATGAATTCGTGTCTCGATATGCTTGGTTCGGGAATAATGAATAGGATTTTTTGCAATCCCAATTGTTGCTTCATTATCACAAAATAAAAGTGTATGGAGAAAATTAATTCCATAATCAATCATTTGGTGTTGAATCCATAGAACTTGTGAACAACAACTTGAGGCAACAATATATTCGGCTTCCCCTGTAGAAAGAGAAACAGTAGTTTGTTTCTTGCTCTGCCAAGACACCAAATAATTTCCCAAATATTGACACCCTCCGGACACAGATTTTCTGTTTAACCTGCAACCATTGGAATCACTATCAGAATAAGCATGTAAATCAAAAATCCCTCCATATGGATACCATAGCCCAAAACGAGATGATCCTTTGAGATAACGAAATATTCTTTTGACAGCTTTCTCATGAGATTCTTTTGGAGCCGACTGATATCGAGCACAGTAGCCAACAACAAAAGTGATATCAGGACGGCTTGCAGTAAGATACATGAGAGAGCCAATCATGGATCTAAAAAGATGAGGATCAACTGGTTTTCCATTTTCATCTGGAGTAAGACAAGTCTGAGCAGTAAATGGAGTCATCTCAGGAGAAGCATCATCCATTTTAAATTTCTTTAAGATATCCTTAATATACTTCTCCTGATGAATAAGAATTCCTTCTTTCTGTTGTTCAACTTGTAATCCAAGAAAGAAACACATTTCTCCCATCATACTCATTTCAAACCTTTGACTCATTACCTCTTCGAACTCTCTACATAATAGAGAATTGGTAGATCCAAAAATAATATCATCAACGTAAACTTGGACAAATAACGTTTCACCATTCACTTCCCTTTTGAAGAGAGTCATATCAATGGTACCACAAGAGAAACCATTGCTTAGAAGATACAGTGTAAGGGTCTCATACCAGATCCTGGGTGCTTGATGAAGACCATACAGAGATTCGTCAAGCTTAAACACTTTATCAGGAAACTCATGATCCTCAAAACCTGGTGGTTGACACACATATATCTCCTCATCAATGTCTCTGTAGAGAAAAACACACTTCACATCCATCTGATAGACTTTAAATTGTTTATGAGCAGCATGAGCGAGAAATATTCTGATTGCTTCAAGACGAGCGACTGGAGCAAAGACTTCTGTATAATCAATCCCTTCTTCTTGAGCAAAGCCTTGTACAACGAGTCTAGACTTGTTACGCACCACTACACCTCGATCATCCGGTTTGTTCTTAAACACCCATTTTCTACCGATTGGACATTTGTTAGGAGGTAAGTCAACCAAGGTCCAAACTTTAAGCTTTCTGAACTGTTGAAGTTCCAATTGCATGGACTCCACCCAACAAGGATCCTGTAGAGCAGCATGAACGTTTTTCGGGACAGTTTGAGAAATGAAGCATGAGAAAAGACAAACATTAATTAAACTAGATTGACTTCGCGTTCGAACACCATCAGAGATAGATCCAATCACGTTATCAAGAGGATGATCTTTCAAGGTTTTGTAATCGCTGGCTGAAGGAAAGATGTTTGGAGAAATGTCACCCATAGATGGTGAATGATTAGATGAAGGTGAATCAATGGTTGTTGTTGGATCAGGTGGAGGAGAAGATGTAGGAGATAAATAATCAGATGTTGGTGCCGGATCATTCATTGGAGACGATGAACTAACATCAGTTGAAATAGCATCATTTACTAACGAGTTGGAAGGAACAGATGATGGAGATGATGAAATAATATTCGTTTGAGCATTTGAAATGGACGTATCATCATCGAAAACTGGCAAATTGAACGAATTAAACACGATATCGGAGTCAAAGAACCATGCTGGTTCAGATCTAACTTCAGAAGAATTAGATTCTTGCCAATCAACATAGAACGACTCTTGAATGATACGTGTTCTTTTGTTATAAACCCGATATGCCTTTTGAGAAGAAGAATAACCAACAAAGTAACACTCATCAGAAACAGCACCAAACTTTGTCTTTTGAGATTGAGTATTCAGAAGAGTGCAAGAGCAACCAAATGGCCGAAAGAAATCAATTAGAGGCTTCCTCTTATGAAAAAGTTTATAAGGAGTCTTCATTTTATCTTTCACAATTAACACCCGGTTTAGAACATATGAAGCACAGTTTACAGCTTCAGCCCAAAAGATAATGGGTAATGAAGATTCTATCAGCATTGTACGAGCAGCTTCAATGAGAGTGCAATTCTTTCGTTCTGCAATACCATTCTGTTGAGGAGTTCTCGCAGCACTAAATTGTCTCACAATCCCCTTTTGAGCACACAATGAATCGAGAATCTGATTTTTGAATTCAGTGCCGTTGTCACTTCTCAGTCCCATAACTTTTCTCTTGCTAATTGTTTCGATAGAAAGAATTAATCTCTGCAATTC
Organism: Flaveria ramosissima; assembly: GCA_025215565.1. Lineage (NCBI taxonomy): Eukaryota > Viridiplantae > Streptophyta > Magnoliopsida > Asterales > Asteraceae > Flaveria > Flaveria ramosissima. The sequence goes on from CM046034.1 coordinate 25,738,149, forward strand.
CTCTGCAACCTCGCCTTTGTGTGCAAGAAACCTCACCCATGAATATCTTGAGAAATCATCTGTAACAACAAGACAAAATGATTTTTTAGCAATAGATTTAACACTAATTGGGCCAAACAAATCAGTATGTAACAACTCGAGAGGACAAGATATGCTATTTAGAAGTTTGGGCTTATGAGGTTTCTTATGTTGTTTGCCCTTGGCACAAGCCATACATTTTTCATTAACAGAAAAATCTTTTGAAGGAAGTCCTCTAACAAGATTGTTCTTTACTAATTTGTTAATTGTCTTAAAATTAACATGGCCTAATCGACGATGCCATAAGAGAGACTCAGAAGTTGATGCTTTTGAAAGAAGACAAGTTGCAGTAGCCTTTGACTCGCTTGAGTTCATATCAAGAAGATACGTATCATGCTTTCTTGGAGCATGCATGAGAATCAAATCGTCTGAAATTACAATCTCTGATTTTAAAAATAGACATTCATCAGATTTAAACAGAACAGGAATGTCTTTATCGCAGATTTGAGAAACACTCAGAAGATTAAAGACCAATTCGGGAACATAGTTGACTTTTTCTAGAGTTAGAGAACCATTGGTAACTTCTCCTTGTCCAATCATCTTTCCACCCTTTTTTTCACCAGCAAAGGCAACATATCCTCCATCTATAATCCGATAATTTGTCAACAAGTCTTTTAATCCAGTCATATGTTTGGAACACCCGCTATCAACATGCCATAAACTGTTTACAATCTTTGACGATGACTCCTGAAAAGAATTAATAAATCAATTAGCCAGGTGTAATAGGAACCCAAGATTGAACAACTTTGTTTTTTGATGAAACAGATTTTTTACAGAAGAAACTATTAACCAATTTTGTCAAATTATTTCCAAAACAGTTCCTATTAGAAAATCCTTGAATCAAAGAAGGACAATTCTTGACAAGATGATCCTCTTGACCACACCTGAAACAATGAGGTTTGAATCTAGGTCTGTGATGTGATGGGGTAAAAATAGGATCAATAATAATCTCCTCATCATATTCAGACAAACTAGAATCAATATCACTGAATGTCTCATACAACCCATGAGTTTGACATTTATTTGAACAAGAATTTTTATTTACAAAATTAGAAGAAGATGCATCTGACATATCAGTAAAACTAGTTCCACTGGTACTGGTGTCAGATGAAGAAGAAATACGTTCATCAGATGAAGTCATATTTAATGGAGTGAAAGATGGAATAGGATGAGAAAAGAACTTTTCGAAACAATTAGTTTTAATTTGCTCAGTTGGTTTTGGAGAAAGATCAGATGCATTACAATCATTATTAGAACAAAAAACATCACTACCATGATCTAAATTACAAGATGAAATAAAACTATCATGAGAACATGAGACATCAGAGTCTGTTACAGTCGAACTAGAAACAAAAACAGAATTTAAACTAGACTTGTGATCTAAAACAGACTGCTGATTATCAGGTGTACTAGTACTAGTGCATCCAAGTGCACTAGTTGGTCCATAGTCGTAGTCTTCACGAATGTACTTAGAGTTAATCCCCTCTAAACCTGCAGACATACTGTCAGTATCTGGTTTTGATTAAATCATTAGAAGGATGAGGAACAGGCATAGGAGAATAACAGTATGTACTAGGCGGAGGATAAACCTTTACATTTTCATAACCCAAACCTGTTTTAATTTAGCTCTCCCGTTGAGATTACAAAGATCATCATGTTTCATTCCTAATATAGTCCATTTATCTAACTTTGACTGAAGTTTGCTTGCTTCAAATTCAGCAAGAGCAACTCTTTCAGTCAAAGTATTAATCTCGACATTCCTTTCCAAAACGATTCATTTTAAATGATCATTTTCTTTTAAAGCCTCATTTAATTTAACAAAATATTTTGATTCATTGATTTTAAGTTCATCATTAATTCGCTTTAAATCCTTTTCATTATCAATTAATAAATGGTTTGCCTTATAAATCCCAAATAATCTAATTTTACAAGCAGGTGAGCACATATCCTGTATTACCTCATACGGAAGTCCCATTACCATCCTTTCAGCAGCTAAGGCTTTGTCACATAGGCATACTGGAGTACTTGACTTCTTTTCCTCAACAGTAGCAGCATCATCATCATTATCCTTTCTTAGCCCAGCTCTTGAACTTCTTCTTTTCTCAATTAACTTGCAGTTCCGTCTTCCCCAATTCCATCATCTTTTTCTTCTTTCTTATTTACATATGACACATTTTCTCTTTTGAATTCCTTGAACAACTCAAATCCATCTTTACCATCTACCTCTTCATTACTTTCCACAAACTCAGCAACTAACGCATAATTTATCTCAATTCTTGTTTCCTCAACCTCGGCACTCCAGTCAAAGTTCGAAATCAAGGCAGACTCTTTCTTTAGATTCACATCTTCCTTTTCTTTCTCTGCTGTCAGTCTTGGTACTCCAGAATTACTAGGATCTGTGACAATTGGTAATGGACATTCACGTTTGAAATGTCCCAATTGTTTACAATTAAAGCATCTCAATTTCGACTTATCAAACCCCAGTTTTGAAGTAGATGTTTGACCACCAAAGTTCTTTCGTCCAGTTCTTTCCATAAATCTTCGAGCACTCAGGGTTAACATAGCCATCTGCCATTGAATATCAGTTTCTTTAAGATCATTAGGATCAACCTGGTACATGTCTTCCATAGTCATTCCCTTTCCTTTCAGTTCTCCAGCGACAAGTGCTTCATACTTTTGAACGAAAATTCCAAAAAGAGCCATTGTTTCTGATGGAATTGAAGTTTCAACATTGGCCTTAGAATTACCCAAATCTCTTCCAACATGACTGTTCCCACTCGAGAAAGCACTTGTATTGCTCCCTCCTTGAATTGGATTTTGTATTTGAGAGTTTGCAGCGGATGACAATAAAGCAGCATTTTGAGAAAAACCGGATGTGGGCATCATAGTCTGATTAAATTCCCGTCTTTTCATGTCCAACTCAAAGGATTTCAACTTATTGATGATATCCATCAGCTTGTAATCTGTGAACCCTCTCTCTTGTTTAAGCATTCTCACCTGAAGACTCCACTGGGGTGGAAGAGAATCAAGAAGCCTGTTAACTTGTTCACTGTTGGAGAGTCTTTCATCATATTTCTTTAAGGTGCTTGAAACAGTTAAGAAACGGTTTGTGAGATCTGTCAGACTCTCATTCTTGTATCGCACAAATGAATTGAATTTCTTTTCAGCCTGAATGCTCTTATCATTTACCAAATCTGCATTACCATCATAAAATTCACATAAAGCATCGTAAAGAGATTTAGCATTTTTATGCTCTGCAAAACGGTTGTAGATGTCTGGTGCTAGACAGAGAGTTAGAGCACCAAAAGCCTTTTGATCACGATCAATCAATTTCAAATCTCTTTCAGTATAGGAAGATGGGTCCTTGGTTTGAGAGACAACATCACCAACAGTAACCGTTGGTATGTGAGGACCAAAAGTAATCGATTCCCATTGGTTATGATCAGTGTAGAAGAAGAAAGCTTTGAGACAACTCTTCCAATCTTCAAAATTATCTCCATTAATGAGTCTTGGAGGCCTATTAGGAGCAACACTTTCAAGATCAGCAAGTGTGAGAGTAGTTAACTTCGACATTGTAGTTTCGGCAGAGAAGATGCTAATTTCGCTGACACTTTCGCAGAAAAAGATGACTTTGCAGACAGTTTCGCTGAAGAATTAATTTCGCTAACAATTTCGCTGAGGAAGCTAATTTCGCTAGCAATTTCAGCAGCACTTTCGCTAATTCAAAAACACCACTGGCTTAGTTTTGCTGATAACTTCGCACGAAACAAGCTTGAACTTTCGTTCAAAAACAAATTCAGCAACAATTTCGCTTGTTAACCGTTCACAAACACTGATGAACTTTCGTTCAAAAGATTAGTTTCGCAGAACCACTAGAAAAACAACTTCTGATGCAGAATAGTCCATAGATTCACTAAAAGAAGATGGCAATTTCGCTGGAAGAACAGTAAATTCGCTGATCGATCTCAAAACCCTTTTTCAACTCAAAATCAATCTGAAATCATCCAATACTCAATGAATTTGAGATCTGATGATTGTATCATCTTCCTCAAACGAAAACTAGCATAATTCAATCAATTTCCATGTCAAAAACACCGTATAATTCAATGAAAAATTATTGAGACTAGATATTGAACAAAAACCACAAAAACTCAACAAATCAAGAGCACTAAGGCTCTGATACCATATTGTTGGTCCATGTGATCGAAAAACAGTGCAAATGATGTGATGAATTGCTCAATATCTAACAAGCATGCTAAACAATGACAATAGAGAAGATTGAATACAATTCTAACTCATACTTGATAACAAAATGATCAGTGACAATCAATTACATAAAGCACAATGATATTTCTGTATAATAACTGCTTGAAAATGGTAACTTGCAACAATGATCCACGATTACGGTTTTGCAAACTTACCTTACAATGAAAATTAACAAGAGTATATATAGCAGTCTTAGTTTCGCAAACAGTTTGGCTGTCAGCGAAACTGTCATGCCGAAACTACAGTTTCGCTCGACAGAACATAAGTTCGCCAGGTAAACTAGAACATCAAACTGTGAGTGAATTTACAGATTCGCTCACAGTTTCGCTGGACTGCTAAAAACACACAAAACTAAGTACATACAAAAGGAAACTAACAAAAGTCCTATTACAAGTAAAGTAAGCAATCTAACTAAGGTGAGTCCAACCTATACATGATCTTCATATCCTCACTACATCGGTATCTAAATCTACATACAACACATAAACCACATAACATGCGCACGTAATACTGGTTATCATTTAGAAAATACCTGATGGCACGCAGCTACTCAGACTGGCATCCCTTCCCTTTCCGTCACATTCTCAGTTTAAGTTAAGGTTTATTTTGAAAATTTACCCATTTCACTTAAACTTTGGCTCTGATACCAACTTGTAAGGCCCCGTTCCCGGGACGCTTACAGTTGGATTCTCATCGCACATAAAACATATAATTACATTTATATTTCATAAAATGTTGCGGGGGAAAAATTTAAACAAAACATTCCATTAAATAATAAAGGCTTTTGCAATTTAATACATCATTTTCCAATTACAAAATACATGTTCCATTTCATTACAAAAGTATTATAAAAATGGATGCCATCCCAAAAAGGGCTGAGTAGTTGCCCCGTGCCATCCTCAGCAACATCACCTGCCAACTAGAAACATATAAAAGTCAGCGTTGCTGAGTGAGTTCTAGTTTTATAATAAAACATACTTTTCTTTCATTAAAACCGTTCATTACTTTCATGCAATCATACATCATACACACACATAGATAATATCTTTATTATCTTCTTCATTCGTTCATTAACTTCCATTCGTTCATACATTCTTATTTTCATCCGTTCGTTCATTATTACATCTTTTCTTTCCATCAAAACCATGAACTTTTACCCTTCCATCCGTTGGTATTGGGCCGAAGCCTATCATAGACCTTCCATTACGGTGCACAGCACCTCATGGCTACAACACCGAAGGTAAAAATTCAGGTATACCATTGTCATACACTATGTCCTTCCGTCCGTTGGTACTGGACCGAAGCCTATCATAGACCTTCCATTACGGTGCACAGCACCTCATGGCCACAGTACCGAAGGCAAGCAACAATGGTTTTATACAAATGGTCAATCACAAAGAAGGACCCCTATGTGCATCCTCCCGGGGTAGCGAACCCACACACCGTTGGGCTAACACCTTACAAAGGGGCAAGTCCCGTTATACCATGCTTGCAAGACTTTTGTTACATTCCATTGTTTATTAATGCATGCATTCATTTATCATGTTCCCCTTTTATCATCTTGCACTTTACGTTACATAATACTTTCATGTCATTCATTAACATTCCACATAAAGCCAAGGGAAAATAATCATACATAGTAAGGAACACAAACATAAACATACAGCATCACCATACAGGCATCATCATACGTACATAACACACATCATACATACTATGCATCATACGCACCACCATGCATAACATCACACATAACATCACACATAACATCATACATAACATCATCATCAACATCCCCAACATAACGTCTATGACCTCGAAAGTCAACTTACACGAACCTCCAGGAACCTCCCGAGTCAAAACCCACGATTGCACATTCCCTCGAAGGTCATAAAAGAAACCGTTGTTCTTTCGGGCGTATGAGCCCTACTTGGGCGTATGGAAACCCTCCAGTCGCATGGCCTTCCAGGCGACTGAACACTTAGGCGAATGAACATCATGAGAATGGATCCTATGCGAATGGACCTATGGGCGAATAGACATCTATGCGTATGGACTCTCAATCGCATAGCTTTAATGCGTAGGGCCTTTAGTCGCATGACTTCAGGCGCATGGGCTTCAGTCGCATACTCTTCACATGAATGAACCTTAGTCGCATGGCCTCCAGGCGCATGGACCTCAGTCGCATAACCTTCGTGCGAATGAACCTCAATCACATGGCCTCCAGGCGCATGGACCACAGTCCATAACCTTCGTGCGAATGAACGTCAGTGGCACCATCCTTCAATCACATGCTTTACAGGGACATGAACTTCAGTCGCATGACTATCATGCGTATGGACTTTAGTCGCATGGCAATCATGTGCATGGACCTCAGTCGCACGCCAATCGGGCGTATGGCCTCCAATCGCACTCCAGTCGGTCGCCTAGCCCTAGCTGATGCAGAATGCAGTTTCAGCCGAACGCAAACTGCCCCTTTCAGCCTCCAAGCTCTTCAAAACTCGATTTTAGCCCAAATCAACCATCCTAAACCTTAGAAACACCTACCACAACACCAATCATGCATACACAAGCCCACAGTCCAACCCCAAACACATCTAACACATACACATACGCATAAAAACGGGTCAACACCCAACTTTTTCAAAAAAACGGGTTTTGATGTGTTCCAGCCCCAAAATCGTTTGAAAACATGTAAAAGAGGGGTCCTAGAACTCACACAAACGATCCAGATGAGAATAGCTTCGAATCAACACGCTACACTTCGACTTTCATGCTCGAATCCACCCGAACCAAGCTCGAGACCACTTTTTTTTCCCTCTTTCTCTCTATGGCTGAAATGTGTGAGTGTGGGGGAGGGTGTGGGCTGCCCTCCTCCTTTTATACTCCCACCCATTCAACCTTTTCCCATTTTAGCAAGTTTGGTCCCCCGACTTTGGACTTTATTTCTTTTTCTTCTTTCGTCGGCTTCAAAGAAATTTTTCGGGGTTTACAGCAGGGTCACCCTGATCCCTTCAGGATTAACCACATGACCCATAAACTGAACTTCTCGTAGCCAAAATGCACATTTAGAGAACTTAGCATATAACTTCTCACTTCTGAGCGACTCCAATACTTCTCGAATATGATCAACATGTTCTTCTTCACTTTTTGAATAAATCAAGATGTCATCAATGAACACGATCACCGATTTATCTAACATCGGATGACATACCCAATTCATAAGATCCATAAAAGCAGCTGGCACGTTGGTTAAACCAAAGGATATGACGAGAAATTAGTAGTGTCCATAACGCGTCAAAACACTGTCTTAGGAATGTCTTGTTCTTTCACCTTCAATTATCCTCGAAAACCAGATGGCACCCTGGAGCTAATGGAACAGGTAGTCGATCCTCGGCAACAGATACCTATTCTTCACGGTCAGCTTATTAAGCTCACGATAATCAATGCACATCCGCATGCTACCGTCCTTCTTCTTGACGAATAAAACCAGAGCACCCCATGGATAGATGCTCGGTCGGATGAAGCCTTTATCCAATAAATCTTGCAACTGAGTCCTTAGTTCTACCATCTCTGAAGGAGCTAGTCGATATGGTTCTTTAGAGACGGGCTCTGCTCCTGGTAGTAAGTCGATCTTGAATTCGATTTCGCGGTCAGGTGGCACGCCGGTCAGATCTTCAGGAAAGACGTCAGGAAATTCGCGCACTACCGGCACATCTAATAATTGTGGCTCTGGCGCATCCACATCCTTTACATAGGCCAAGTAAGCGCTACACCCACGTCTCAAGTACTTTTTAGCTGTGATCATCGACATGACTTTAGGTACACAGCACACCTTATCCCCGCAAACCGTAACAGAACTACCATCGGGCATTGTTAGACGAATTATCTTCTTACTACATACTATATTGGCTTCATAGCTAGCTAACCAATCCATGCCTAACACCATATCGAAACCTCCTAAGGCAATAACATGCAACCTAGCAGGGAACTTACAATCTTCTAACTCAATCAGGTAATCTTCAACCACCTCAGTTACCTTAGTGGACTTACCAATGGTTATTTTTACATAAAAAGGCTTGTCTAACTTCCTACCCTTATCATGCAACAAACGACTAAAGGCAGCAGACACAAAACTCCTACTAGCACCAGAATCAAAGAGCACAAAAGCATATTTATGGTCCACCAGAAACATACCTAAAGCTACTTCTGGATCTGCCTTAGCCTCCTCACGAGTTATGTTGAATGCCCTCGCCTTCGCCTTCGAACCGTCACCCTTTCCCTTATCCCCAGCTTTAACCGTTCCCGATCCTCCTTATTTTCCTTTCTTGCAGTCCCTTTCCACATGTCCCATCATGAAGATCATGTATAGGTTGGACTCACCTTAGATTATATTATGTTTATATTACATTGTAATAGGTTTAATGTTAGTTACTTTTGAATGTAGTTCATTTTGTTTTAGTTTTATAGTCTAGCGAATCTATGAGCGAAACTACAGTTTCGCTCATAGTCAACTGTTTAGTTCACCCGACGAAACTGTTGTTTCTGCTGGGCGAAACTATAGTTTCGGCAGCACAGTTTCGCTGAAAGCGAAACTTTCTGCGAAACTAAGACTGCTATATATAGATTTGATCTTGTTCATTGTTGGGTATCTTTGCAAAAACCCTAATCGATTATCATAGTTGCAAGAGACCTATTGTAAGCAGTTTATTCACAGAATACATTTGTGCTTTGTTATTATTGATTGTATTGATCATTATTGTTCTTAATTGTTGACATTATGGTTGTTCTAGTGTTCTTAATCTTTGTTGTTTCTTATTGTATCTGATATTGAACAAATCAACATCTCATTTGTACTGCAAATCGATCAAATGGACCAACAATATGGTATCAGAGCCATATGGGATCAAATACATTGAAGTTTTGAAGATTTTTGAAGGTGTTCATCAGATTTTTAAAGAGAGAAAGTGGGGGTTTACTGGTTTAAAGAGAGAAAGTAGATCTGAAATTCAAATTTCATCTCAAACACAATCAATTCATCGGATCTATCATTATCTATTACATATTTTGAATCTACATCATCGTTATTACAAGAAATTGAAAGAAAAATTCAGATCTGAAGAAGTTTTTCTCTCACACACCAGTGTGTGTGTTCTTGGTGTTCTTGGAGCTTCAACATCTTCATCCAGTAAATTTAGCACCTTTTTGAACGAAAGTTTAAAGTTTCCGGCGAAATTACAGTTTCGTCCGGCGAAACTCCGGCGAAGTTCCGGCGAAACTATCAAATTCCGGCGAAACTGCATATTTTCTTGCAAAACTATAAAAACCTGCGAAATTATAAATTTCAAACTGCGAAATTATTAAAATCCTTGTTGCGAAATTAATAATAACTGCAACGAAATAAAAAAAAACTACCTAACCCTTGCCGCCGGAATACACCACCATCAACCCCATCAGCCTTGGCTCTATTTTCACAACCTTCTTAATCAAACTATCAGACAACAAGTAATTAAGCAGTATCCGCCTATCTCGCCTATATCTCTGTAAAAGCTCCACTTCGTTATCCTCTTCCATTGCGATTCAGAATCTCCGATGGTCGCTTCAATTGTTGATTTGTAATGAGATGAATGAGGAAGTTGAAATTGAGGATCTGAGATCTGCTGAAGACTGAATTGTGAGATTGGACCGAGCTATAGTGAGAATACGTCTTCACAACCTTCTTGCGACTGCTGCTACTTGATTCGGAAGCCACCATCATCGCCGTAGGGAACAGGGTTCGAGATCCATCTGGAGGCACCCCCACTCGCCACCAGGTGCTCGCCGGAGCGCCTCCCGTGCCACTATTGCCGGTGGTCATCTAGTCGCTGGAGGAGGCTGTCACCACAACACAACCACGAACCACCATTATCACCGAGGCTCACTCCACTATCGCTGGTCACCTTATTGTTGCTGGATTCTAGCGTTAGCATCACTGTGGCCATGAATACACCTAAGTAATCACCACCATCATCCTCAGGGGCTCAAGGTCTACCCGGCGATATCCTTCACTCGCCGCCACTTGTTACCGGAGACTCGCCGGAGCGGCGGCCGGTCGCTGGAATCCTAGAAAGGATCTCATCATCTGCTTCTCTTTCTCTATTTCTCTTTGTGTGTGTGTTTTGTTGATGTTAACATTTAGGGTTAGGGTTTGACATTGTTTATTGGGCTGGGTTGGGCTCATTAAAAGATAGTCTTGGGCTAACAACTAATTTGGCTAGTAAAGATCAAAAGTTGGGCTGAATTTATAAAAAATAAGGTGTGTGCTAATAAAAGAAATCAAATAAAATTGACTAGTTGGGATTAATTGATTTCATCCCGATAAAGAAATATTCAACGTTTTTAAAACTTATTTTTCCTAGGGGAGAATTATTTTACAATTTTTTGGAAAAATATTTTTGGGGCGTTTAATTGTTCAAAATTTTTAAAATAATGTTATCTTCAGAAGATCTTAAATCCGATAATCTCCAACGGCACAAAGCCGGTTTAACTCTTTTGTAGGTATAAAGAAAGAAAAATTTTCAGATTTGATTGATCGAATTTTTAAAGGTGGCAAATAATCTAAAGAAAGCATGTTCCAGATCTCAGTAATCATGAACAAATTCAAAAGCTTCTCGACTCTCTTCCGTCTGAATGGAATAATCAAGTTAAAATGCTGAAGCAAGAAAGACGTTATGTTGACACAAAACTCATGGAAATGATCAACAAATTAAAATCTCTCGAGCTGGATATCAAAGGAAAGGAATTTCAGCAAGCCGTATTCCCACATCAAACCAACACGCTTAATACTGAACTTGTTTCTTCTGTAACAAGTATACTTGATTACAAAATAGAGATGATTGAAAAGTTGAAGTTATTGAGAATTGATTTGGATTTGAATTTTGAATTCAGAGAAATTGTTGAAGAGAACTGTGAAGCTTTGAGAGTCGACAATGACAGTAAACCAGAGTCTGCGAGAACCGATGATGATAAGGCTGGAAAAGCTGATAAAAGAGAGAAAGAATCTGAGGCTGACGAGATACTAAAGGTCAAAGAAGAGGAACAACAAAGAATCACAAGGGTTTGTAACTGTGAAAAGAGCTTATTTGCAGAACGAATTATCATGAGTCTTCCTTATGAGACTGTTCAGGATATGTGTTCATCTTCTTGCAAAATCCGATTATTTGGGATTTATAAAGAAAACAGATTGTTATTAGAAAATAAAAAAGAAATAAAAATAATCAATCAGAAATCAAAGAAAAATGAAATTGCTTTTTCAACAAAAAACTTAATGAAGTATTGGCTGAAAATGATCTTTTAAGAAAAACTATTTTGGAGCGTAATGTTGAAATTAATATTATGATACAAAGGGCTGTTTAGCTCAATTTGAAAAGACTCAGCTTCAAACAAATCTTGATAAATGGACCCTTTTGCACATGAAAAAGGATGAGCTTATTGCTAAACAACAAGGGGCACGGGTAAAACATGGGATTGGATATCGTTCAGATGGTGAAACTGTATTTAATTCCGTTCCACCTCCATCTACTTTATGTTATTCTCCGATTCCCAAACTTCATCCAACAAATGATTTACTTGAAAAGAATATTAACAGTTTCCATGTAGGCTTAGATGGAGTGAATCTTAATGAAGTGCGAGATGATTATGATTCTACAACTGGTATTGGATACACAAAACCGAATGCTGACAGTCAAGCTAACGATTGTTCAGTCCCGGTTGTTTGTAAATCTATATCTACTATTTCTTCTAACTTCTTTGATAAGTTTAAAGCAGATGAAATTCCTACTTCTGAGCCTGTCAGCTTTGTGAAAGAAGAGATAAATCAGGAATCACCTAATCATCAAGTTCCAACAACAACAACACATCCTATTCCTGTCAATCAAGATCCATTGGAAGCAGATTTATGTATACGAGACTGGTCAAGCTTAGATGATAAATCAAACACTAAGGACCATGTCAGTTCATCAAAGATCAAGATATCACCTGAAATTGTCAAGTCTCAAACGCTTCCAAAAAATGAATCAAGACCAATACGGATCTCTTCTCCAACTGCAAAACAAGCTAGTCAACCAGTGAAGATCTCATTCACTGTTCAGCACAGGACACTTCGACACAAGCAAGAATCTACCACAACCTCAAAGCAATCTCCAATTCCAAATGCTTCACACGGGTCAGTCAAGCATCAAAAGCCTTTCAAGGCTTGTTTTGAGTGTGGAAAAGGGGGTCATGTGGTAAAGAAGTGCCCTGAAAAACTTGCTTCGAATGGTAAAGGCAAACCAAATTGCTTCTCCTGATGTAAGTCTACAAAGAATGTTCCAGAGGATAAAGACAACACAGGTTGCTTTTCTGGATCAAGAGGTAAAAAGCACACATCTTTGAATGGTTGGATGAAAAACCCTCCATCCATACCTTTTCATGTGAAGCCGGTTTCACATGATTCAAAGATGAAAATGACCAAAGGTTCAAAACCAAATTCTTTTCCTTCCAGTCTTAAATAGAAAATGATTTCCAAATTTAATTCATTCAAATTCATATTGATTTAATCAAAACAAATTTGGCAAATTAAAAAGAAGGATACAACAATCCCCAATTGTTTAAACGGTTATGTGCAGAAGCATGTTACTTATATTGATGAAAAAGGAACTTCCAGGACTTCGATGGCCTGGGTTCCCCTCTCTGACTAATTTGTTAATGAGTGCAGAAACTATTCAAGAGGACTGTTAGTAATCCGGTTTACTGACAGAGATTGTTCCTAATTCAAATTTGAGGCGGAACAAACAGGTTAAGGTCATGGTATTTTATCCACAATCTGGATTTTTATCTTCATAATCACAGTTCTCACTTCACAATCACTGCATATTTCTTAATAATTCATTTCTTGTAAGGCCCCGTTCCCGGGACGCTCATAGTTGGACAATCATCGCACATAAAACGTAAAACATACATTCACATTTACTAAAACATTGCAGTGGAATACTTAAAACCACTTCATATATAAATAATTGCTTTTGCAAAATAATACAACATTTTCAATCGTTACAAAAAATACCATTTGTTTCCATTACATAACAAAAACATCATCATTATATAAAATGGATGCCATCCCAAAAACTTGCTGAGTAGCTGCGCCCATGCCATCCTCAACAATCATCACCTGCTAACCGGAAAATACATATAAAGTCAGCGTTGCTAAGTGAGTTCTAGTTTTATAAAATACATTACCTTTCTTTCGTTAAAACGTTTACTTTACTATCGCACCTGATCATACATCGTACATACATCAAGGTAATATTTATTATCTTCCATCATCGTTCATTTCGTACATATCGCACGTCTCGTACTTATCGCACTTTTCGTACATTTATTATCTTTTCACTTCTATCTAGATCCTGTCGCATGCTTAACCCCCCTCTTGAGCACAAAGTCATATTATCTAGGGTTAAGCGACAAGGATCCCATATCGCACATATCGCACGTATGGAGTAGTCAAATAGACTGACTCCCCCTGTGTGTGAACCCTTAAGGGTTAGCCAAAATCGCATGCTGTAAACACACAGTTGAGCTAACAACTCTCAATGAGTTGTGAACCTCCTTTCATTTGCTTGCAAGGCTTTCATTTGTTCATTCATTATATTCCACTTTCATTATCTTAAATCTTTCACTTCGTTAAGATAATACTTTACGTTCATTATCATAATCACACCACGTAAAGTCACATCATAATACGTAATAAGGAACATAAGGAAACATAACATAACATACATAGCACCACATCTACATCACATACATCATCACACATAATCATAAACATCATGCATCATCCATACCCATAAACATACATAACACGTAAAAGTCATCATAGAACATAACCGACCTTCCGCGGGACAGCGGGAGTTCGGGGGCGGCAACCCCTAATAGCGGGGTCCTAGGGGTAGCAGCCCCTAGTGGGGTCAAAGGGGCAACGCCCCTGGCTGGGGCCGGGCTGTTAATCCTAACACTTTTGTATATCACATTTTATTATACAAAAATCGATCTTCCTGTTAAAACCTCTTAAAATCTTGGTTATCTAAAAAGTATATTTGGTATGCATTTCCAGCCCTAAACAAGTTTAAAACCTTTAACATAGGGGGATCTAGAACTCACCTGGACTCAGTGAGTAGCTTCTCCATCAAGCTTTCTAAGCAAGGGTCACACTACACAGCCTGCAGATAAGTTAACACTCAAAGGAGTTAATTTCTGCCTAATTTCGCTGCAAGATCAGCACTTTTGCTGCTAGTTTCGCCAGCAGTTTCGCTGCTAGTTTCACCAGCAGTTTCGCTGGCATCTTCACTGCCAGTTTCGCCCAACTTTTGTTGGAAAACCATGTCTGCGAAACTACCTGTGAAACTATAGTTTCGCAGGAAGATCCATAGTTTCACTGAATGACTACATAATTTCGCTGGATGAACACCCAGTTTCGCAGAACGGGCTGAAATAATGAACCAACCCATTTTTGACCCAAAACTTCAATCTTTTACACCCAAATCCTTGGTTTATCACCCAATAAGCTATATCTAAGCTTCTTATATGTTTTCTTACAAAAAACGTGAGTTTTGGGCGATTCTTTGCTACTTTCAAAAACCCCAAGCCCTAGAATCCGGGTTTACATCAAAAGGAACGATTAAATTGATGTTTCTTATCAAGATTCTTGGTCTTTTCTTGTTGTTTGGATGCCCACGAACACCGATCTTCAATCTCTTGATCAACCGAGCCTTGAATCACCACTTTCTCTCCACTTTTGCTCTCTACACTCTCTCTCTAGAAGTTGGGTGTTGAGTTGCAAATGAGAGTGGCTCAAGCTGATCCTCTTATATATACCGGGTGTTTCCGGGACCTTAAACTCGCCGAACACATAACCCGCGAGGTCTACTCGGTCCATGCCACATTCCTCGCTTATTTTCTTCAAATAATCCCGGCTAAGCCCATTATTATTAATTGGCTCGTTTTGACTTTATTCCGAGCGTTACATTTCTTATCTTCATATTAGTGTAGTTTGGAAGACCTTCTTTGGTAAAATTCTATTTTTGTACAGTTTTATAAAAACAAAATAAAAATTATAAAACATATATACAAAATTAAAAAAACAACAAAAAGATTTACAAAAATAAAAATTTAGGGGGAGAGTATATCAGTAATACATAAAAAATGATGAAAAAAGAACTGGGAACTTGATTCAATGTGGCTGAGAAATGATTGTATATCATCTTGAAATGCTTGTTTTTGCATGACTTGCGTTTATAAAATGAGAAATGATAATAACTGATGATGTTATCTGATTTACATCTTATTTTAATTACAAATAATAGAAAAACAAACAGATTCTTTAATGATATGCTTGGTAGACTCAACCTGAAGAATAAAGTAGACGACAGTATAATGATTTAAATTAAAATATATGCTTAAGGATGTTTGGGGAAGAAACCCATTTAAGGGGGGTGGACTTGTAACACCCGGAAATTTCCTTTGTAGCCGACGAGAGAAGAAAAAGAAATAAAGTCCAAAGTCGAGGGACCAAACCCGCCAACGAGAAAAACTTCGATGCAAGGGAGTATAAAAGGGAGGAGGCACTCCCATTCTCCCCATTTTCAGCCTAGAGAGGAGAAGAGAGAAAGAAGAGAAAAGAGAAGAAGTGTTGGCCCGGGTTGGTTCGAGTAGCCAAAATCGACGAGGAGCGAGTCAAATCGAAGCTCTACTCGACGGGATCGTTAAGGTGAGTTCTAGGACCCCTCTTTTACACGTTTTCAACTGATTTTGGGGCTGGAACACGTCCAAAAACCTATTTTCGAGTTTTTGGGTAAAGACCCGTTTTGATGCATGTATGTATGTGTATGATGCGTTAGGGGCTTGATTTCTTGCTTGGTTATGCTTGTATGAGGTCATGGTATGTTTCCCTAACCTTTAGAAGGGTTGATTTGAGCTTAAAAGAGGTTTGGAAAGGGTTGGAGGTCGAAAACCCGCGGCTGCAGTCGACCTAACTGCACTCTGCACCAGTTAGGGCTAGGCGACCGACTGGAGGGCGACTGGAGGCCATTCGGCCGATTGAAGTGCGACTGAGGTCCATACGCCCGTTTGCTATGCGACTGAGGTCCATACGCATGATGGTCATGCGATTGGAGTTCATGTGCTTGAGAGCCATGCGATTGAGGGATGGTGCGACTGAGGTTCATTCGCACGGAGGTTATGCGACTGAAGTCCATGCGCCTGGAGGCCATGCGACTGAGGTTCATTCGCATGAAGAGTATGCGACTGAAGCCCATACGCCTGAAGTCATGCGACTGAAGGCCATACGCATGAGAGTTATGCGACTGGGAGTCCATTCGCATAGAGGTCCATTCGCCCATAGTCCATTCGCATAGGGTCCATTCGCATAGTTGCCCATTCGCCTAAGTGTTCAGAGATGATAGTCGGGATGAAACTTCTCGACGATGTGATGGGCATGGACGGCATAGGGTGACGTAGGGTGACGAGATTATGATGATAATGTTGATGGAGATGATGGTAATATGTATGATGTTATGTGTTATGTTAGGCATGGCGGTGCGTGTGATGCGTAGTATGTATGATCTGCGTGATGTGATTTATGATTGATGCGTATGTATGATGATGTTGTATGTTTATGTTTATGTTTATGTTCCTTGCTTGGTATGTTTATCTTTCTATGGCTTTGCGTTGAACGTTAATGAATGTAATGAAAGTATTATGTAACGTAAAGTGGAAGATAAGGGAAAGAGGAACGTAATGAATGAAAGAATAAATGCATGCATTATGAACGAATGAATGAATGACGTAATGAATGAACGAATGAAAGGCTTGCAAGCATATGTATGAGGTGAGCGACTCTGTGTCGCAAAAGACTCGGAAGAGGTTCTTGTTGCATACTCCGGTACTGTGCCAGTCTTCGGACATGAGTCGGGGGTTTGTGAGCAGGCCCCGGTACAGTATCAGTCTTCGGACATGAGTCGGGAGTATTGCATATGATGAAAGTGACGGATGATGAGATCCGTGTCGCGTATCCCGGTACTGTGTCAGTCTTCGGACATGAGTCGGGGGTTTGTTTATCAGGCCCCGGCACAGTATCAGTCTTCGGACATGAGTCGGGGATAGTGCATGAGACGAGATGAGGAGGTGAGCGACTTTGTGTTGCAACAGACTCGGATGGAGTTCAATCCCTGTGATTGACTCATATGGGATCTTTGTCGCGTATCCCGGTGTTGTGTCAGTCTTCGGACATGAGTCGGGGACTTGTGAGCGGGTCCCGGCACAACATCAGCTTTCGAGCATGAGTCGGGGATATTGCATGAGACAAGATTCGAGTAATGAAGAGTAATGAGCAATTAATGAATGAAAGAATGAATGTATGAAACGAACGTTAACGAATGATTCTAATAATGTATGAAATGGGATCCCTGTCATTCGACCTCAGTAATCGTGGCTGTGTGCCGCGAAGAGGGTAAAGTCTGACAGGATCTAGGAATGAAATGAAAGATAATGATAATGATGAATGATGAACGTAACAAACGAAATGACGAAGATAATAATGTTATTATCTGTACGTACGTATGATGTGTGAACGCATGTATGTAACGAATGTTTTTATTAAAGAAAGTAAAGAACGGTTTTACGAAAGAAAAGTAAGTTTTATTTTAAAACTAGAACTCACTCAGCAACGCTGACTTTGATGTGTTTCCAGTTGGCAGGTATGTTGCTGAGGATGGCACGGGCCGGCAACTCAGCGTATTTTGGATGGCATCTTATGTTTAATGCTTTTGTAATAAATGTGTCATGATATTGTTAAAAAGACGATTGTACTATTGTGCAAAAGTATTTTGATGGAAGGAAATTATGTTTTAATGTTTCCACTGCATATTTATGAAAGGAAAAAAATGTAATGTATGTTTTATGTGTTGGGTTTGCTAGAACATAAAATCAATGTTTAACCACTTAAACTTTCTGAAAAACGCAGCGGAGTTACAACTTAATAAACCCATTTTATAAGCTGAAAATAATGTTCCTTAGTGACCATTTTAGATGAAAAACAAACCCAAAGAAAAGGATCATAATATGTGAATGATCAAGCTATGAAAATGTACTAAAACTACATAAAATCACAGCCACAATGAGCTGTGATTCTACCTCTTTGAGCAGCAAGAAACAACCAAGGAGAGGGCTGTTGGAAGCTTCAAAAACGTCCAACAAAGTGCTGAATGAGGGCTGATTAATGGCCAAGACTTCAAGCTAGAAGTCCTCAAACGTCTATACCCACAAGCCTTCAAGCAAACACCTTAGTTGCTAGGATTTTGGTCACCAAAAACTTCAAGAAGAAGCTGCCAAACACCTTCAAAACCGTGAGTTTTGGAGAAGATGGTAGAGAGAGTTTTTCTTGGAGTTTAGTTGCATGTGTGTGTCAAGATGGCTGGTCCAAGGAAGCATTCAAAGACCTTTAATTGTTGTATCTAATCAACAAAATTGGTCCAATGACCAACAAGGGGGGGGGGGGGGCGGCCGAATTGGAGTTTGAAATAGGTTCCCCCCTTTTTTTTGTTAGACACAATCACATGTTAAATGGTCTTAAAATTTGTCCCTCTTAGAAAATGTATACAACTAACCCATTAATTGTATAACATATATAGCCATTATTAATTTGTAATGTCATCTAAATAACATTACAAATAATATCATTGAACAATATATCCTAATAAATTGTTCCATGTCATATGCAACTTATTTAGAAAACCCATTTTCTAAATTGGTGTTATATTTTTATTGCATGATCATATCATCAATAAAAATTATTTGGTGTTTGCTAAGCTTGTTATTGGGTATAACCCGACTTGGATCATAACGTACTAACCACATCAATATTCTAAGTGTCTTGGGCACATCGAATCCTACAATCTCCCACTTGCCCAAGATTCATAGAAGATTGATGCAAGCAGTAAATACCGCCTAACAACGGTTTACTACCCTTAATACGCATGACTTATAGCCATTCAATAACATCATCCCTTTCAAGTGCCCTACTTGAAATGATTTAGGTGAATTAATCATCTATCCTTTTGTTACAGATGTCATGTTAAATCCAAGGACACAGAATGATCATTCCTTGTTGATTTAACTTAATCAGGCCTTAGACATCTAACTCTCAACGAATAAGAGGAACAAATTCCATCT
>CM046034.1:25757935-25855435 GCA_025215565.1 Flaveria ramosissima
TCGTTAACGCGAAATAAATCGGCATCTTTTGCCTGTGAATATAAATCGTTTACGTGGAAGAACACGTTTAGAGCCGGATCTAAGTCATAAGGACCGTTTTTCGTGTAGATGTTAATATGATTTTCTTCGTTGTGATTGATCTTTTGGTTTTTGTCCGTGATTTCACGACCGCTGCAAAACTGTCATAGATCAAACGATTCAATTTAAAGACAAATATTATGAAAAACTATTGCTTTTTCATGTACTACTAGAAAACATACTTCTATTGATAATATTATGTATATCGATCGGCCGAAAATCCCAAGATATAGACTATTATTTAGCGGTGTTGGTGATCCGTTGGTAATCACCAACAACCTAAAATCCTAGAAAAAGAATAATATCTTAACTTTCGTCGGTGATCAGTAGAATCACCGGCTAAATGACCCAAAATCCTGTAAAAATACTATATCTTAATAACACTCGTTGGTGATTTGTTGATAATCACTGATGGATTACTAAAATCATCTAACAAAAAAATAAAAATGTAAACAAGAAAAAGTGTAGGTGTAGGAATATTAAGAAGCACACCTGTATAAGCAATAGAGCATAGAAGATGAGGCTGCAACTGGAAAATGAAAAAGAAGAAGAAGCCATGGTTGTTTTCTAAGAAGAGAATGCAAAGATGAAAAGTGAACAATGGTGGGAATTATAGGAGGGATATAGGCATACCAAATTCTTTTATGATGTTATACTTTTTGAAATGATTTATTATTATTATTTTCTTTAACTATAGTAGAATAATAATCCAATAGAAGAGATATTGCCTTTTGAGAGTCCCAACCCTTTCAGATTTATTATTTCTGAAGTTGGAAACAATTATTGATATGGAAAAAAAATCACTAAAATAACTGCATGATCAGGTTAATTAATAGCAATTTGCTTTTGTTAATTTCATAGTTCTTTATTCTGTGTATTAGCAATTTGCTTTTGTTAATTGATTTCATTGTTATTTGTTTATTTATGTAACTAATGTGATACGTGGCAAACAACAATATGTAATTATTTACTCGTTTGGCTTTCATATGTCGGGATCACTATGTCACGTTTAAAGCTTTTTTATAAATTTTTTTTCGCAAAACCCTTTTTCTATCTAGATTTCAATTCTCCATGGTTCGGCATTCTTTTTAAGGGTTTTACCAGTTTCAAGATCTCAACGACAGTCACGTAATATTAATTGGAAATATATAGTGAAACCCTCACTTCTTTTGAATTTCCTCTTGTGACGCCCTCTTTTATTTCTCTCAAACTGAATTATAGTGATTGGAGATGATTTAGTTGTGAAGGTAAAAATATTTAAGTTATAAATTTTTTATAGGTTTATTGAATTTTTTATAAGTGAAATATGTCTAAGTTAAATGTTTTATAGATATCAAACCTATTCTTTTTGTACAAAACGCGTATGAGGATGATTGACCTACATGTTATGTTAAGGACATGTCAATACTAGGGGATTGTATGAATTTGATAATATTATCTTTCAAAGTAATATTTCATTATTGAAGTATGTTGTTATCAACCAAATTGTTTTTCTTTAACTCAGTAGTAAATAATAATCCCTCATTTTGATATAATGTATTATTTTAAAAATTAAACTTATAATAACTGAATTATTATATTATCAACAATATATATTTAGATATGATCAAGCATCAGAAATGAAATAAATAATCATTTATGAAGCTATAATATAAAATTTGTACAATATGAGAGTTGTGATTGGAAGTTGACTTTGTAGATAATTGAAAATGGTTTGATGGCCGACAGCTAAATTTTATAGACACTATTCTTTGTAACAGCTTACACATTATATATTTTCAATACAACCCAACCATCTCTAATAAATAAACAAAATCATAAATAAATAATATATGTAACCACGTGTATTTACCATGCTTTTTTTTGAATGGCAAAAGGCATTTTTAAACGTAACGACTAGGAGCTAGAGAAACGTTTACATAATATAAGCACAAAATTAAAATCATATCAATCATCTCTATTTAAAGATTTAAGTTTACTTTTATGTTTCACCCACATGAATGATGACACTAATATGTCCCCGAACACTAGCTCCAAGTCCCGATTTCTTCTGTCGAAACATCTATCATTCCTCCACTTCCATATATGCCAAATTGTTGCTTGAATAATCACATAAATTATGTTTTTAAACGCCATGTTGCCATTGATATATTGAGGAGAATCTAACAGCTCTTTCAAATTTGTATTTGATTGAAAATTACATCTGCATCATTTCTTAACTTGTCCCCACAAATGTTTTATCAATCTACATTGGGTAAAAAGATGATTTCTTGTTTCAAGATCAACACCACAAGCCGAGCATGTTGTATTCTTAACCTCGATATTCCTCTTTGCAAGACTAACCAAAGAAGGGATCTTGTCTTGTATTGCTCTCCAAACAAAAGTTATAACTGTTATGGGAATCCAATTTAACCAAATAAAATCCGATGAAGCATCCGGAAACAATCCTTTATTAATTTCTTTTTTTAGACTTGAAACTGTGAACAACATTCCACCATCTCCTGTATTTACCATGACTTTGATTTACATTTCAAAAATTTAACCAAATAAAATCCTATGAAGCATCCGGAAACAATCCTTTATTCTTTTTTAGACTTGCAACTGTGAACAACATTCCACCATCTCCTGTATTTACCATGACTTTAATTTACATTTCAAAAATATAACAAAAAAATCATCTTAGGCCACTAAATAATTTTAACTCGACATGAACTACTCTAACCTTTAGGAGATCCTCTCATGTACTATGTACAACCTTTGAGGTTGTTACAATTTTGTTCGGATGAGAGCAATATAATCATATATCTTTCTCCGATGTTCAAAAGTAAAATTATATATTTATTTTAACTTACAAATGATTCAACAAACCCATAAAGCCAATTATAACTTCAACATGTTTACTTGATAAATAAATTATATAGGACATCCTCATGTACACCCTTTGAGGCCTCATAATCTATGGATGGACCGAATGTGGTGCTCTATGTTATCTGTTAAAATGTGTAATTGTCAATTCATTTCATTTTTGATTCTTACATTTTTTTGTATTTTTCTTATTGATGAGGGGCTGATGTGTCGTTCCTAGAAGTTGAGTACTGATGCTGATAAAGTGTTGATTCTTGAGGGCTGGACGTGTAAAGATGCATTCCTTGAGGACTGATCGTGTGCAGCTGTGTTTCTTTGACTTCTATATATAAACCTTGCGTACTTGTTTAGGGTTAAGAGAGACGATTAGGGTTTTCAGTTCGTACTTGTTCTCTTCATCTTTGTTCTTAGATCTTCTGTATAATCAGTGAGATCAAGTAACACATCGTTACTTGATTCAGTAGTCTGATTTCAGTTTTCTTTGTGACTGTGATTTGGTTGTTGTATGTTGTTCATCGGTTGTGTTCAAGTCAATCGATGTAATAATATTCTTTCTGAAATCTTTTGATATATTTGAAGTTTATGATTCAGAAAAGTTAATATGGTATCAGAGCACATGTGCTCTTGATCCTTGAAGATTTTCTGGTTGTATCGTCGACTTGTGGATTCTAGGGTTTGTGTAATCGTCTTCGAAAGGGTGATAAAGTGGTGTAACCTCTTTCTTGTTCACTAGAGTACAACGATACTCTGGAATACGCTAATAGTGATGTTGGAGACTGTTCAACACTAAGTGACGATTGCTCTTCCAGTGGTGAAAATTAGGGTTTCACATCTGGCTTCCGCTGCTGAGTTTCGGATCAGTCTGAACATCTGGTATTCTTGTTTTCTTGGGTTTAAAAGTCCCTATTAGGGCATCTCACTGTAAGGTGTTTTCTTCCCCCTTGAACTTTAGTTTTCTTGCATTGCATTATAGGCATACTTGGGCTGGGCTAGATGGACCAGCATTGACTGTCTGATTGTCTTGTGTGTCATTGTATTTCTTGCATCTGATTGTTGATAATAGTTTACTTAAGAGTCTCTGCTCCTCCTTTAACACCTGGCCAGTCATTATATTGACCGGGTAACTGGTCCCTGAAGGAGTTTCGCAGAGTTTCTCTTTGTCTTGTTTGTTTCTATTGTTGTATCTGCTGTCTCATTATGGCTGTTGCGAACCCTGCTCCTACATTGATTAGTAGTTTGGATTTTGGTAATCCGTTATATCTTCACCCTAGTGATACTGGTACAGTTAATCTTGTATCTGTTAAACTAAAGGGAACTGAGAACTATAATGTGTGGGCCAATGCCATGGAACTTGCTTTACATGTTAAAAACAAGTTTGGATTTGTTGATGGTAAATGTGTTAGATCTACTACTGATGAAGTTCTTGGTAGACAATGGGATAGGTGCAACTCTGTTGTTTTGTCATGGATACTCAATTCAGTCTCAGAAGAACTGTTTGTGGGACAAATTTTTTCAAAACTTGCATCTAAAGTTTGGATAGAATTAAAAGAAACTTATTCAAAAGTAGATGGTTCTGTGATTTTTAAGTTGCATCAACAAATTAACAATTTAAAACAAAATGGTGCTCCTATATCTGAATACTATCACAAGTTGACATCTATGTGGAGACAGTTTGATGTCTTGACTGACCTACCCTCCTGTACTTGTGATGCTTCTGAAAAAGTTTCAAAATATAATCAGAACTTAAGGCTGATGCAATTTTTAATGGGGCTTGATGATAAATATTTACCTCTGAGATCCTCAATCCTATCAAAAGAACCCTTGCCTTCAGTAAAGGCTGCTTTCTCTTTGATATCAGGAGAGGAATCTCATAGAGAAATAGCATCATCAAACCTATCTCAACCAACTGCTTTTGTCTCTAAATCCAATATGATAAAAAGAAGTGGCAGTAACAAAGGTTCATCTTTAAAATGCACTAATTGTAATAAAAATGGGCATACTATTGAAAAGTGTTTTGAAATAATTGGGTATCCTGCAAACTTCAAGGGTAAGGTTCTAGGAAATAGTGTTAATAAGTCTAAAGCTAATAGTGTTGTTTCAGAAAACTCTGTGAGTTTAGGTGGTTCATACCAACTTTCGGCTGACCAGTATGCTAAGCTCATGAATCTGTTAAGTGAGCCTGCAAGTGTTGATGCTGGAACTTCTAATATGGCAGGTACTAGTCTCAGTAGTACTTGTATTCCATATTTTTGTGGAGGACCTATAACAACCCCTAACCAAAATAGAGGGTGGGTTAGATTCAGGAGCCAATCAACACATGGTTATGTCTGATGAGTCCTTGTTTGATTTAGTTGATGTTTCTAGTTATCATATGACTGTTGGTCATCCCAATGGCACTAAGGCTACAATAAAGTCTATTGGAAAACTTAAACTCTCTAAAGAAGTTGTGTTAATTGATGTGTTGGTTGTTCCTGATTACTCTGTAAACTTGCTATCTGTCTATAAACTAGCTCATGATAGTAAGTTAGGATGTTGGTTTGATGAGTTCAATTGTTTAATTTCAGGACTTCGCCAAGTCCAGGACTCTGCTGACTGGTAAACAGGTGAATGGCCTGTATTACTTCAATTGTCCTAATATAAATAAAGTTCTTTGTAGGAACAGTAATGTCCCGGTAATATCTGACATTAGACTATGGCACTCTAGAATGGGTCATCCATCTTATCAAGTGTTAAAAGTTTTACAACATGATCTAAATTTGAAATGTTCAGATTCAAACTTACCCTGTGAAATATGTCAAAGGGCTAAACAAGTTCGAACTTTCTTCCCCACTAGTGATCATAAGTCTCTAAGTGTAGGTGAGTTAGTTCATCTAGACTTATGGGGTCCATATAAGGTCACTAGTGCTGAGGGATTCAAATATTTTTTAACAATTGTTGATGATTATTCAAGAGCTGTATGGATCTATTTGTTAAAGTCTAAAGATGAGGTTTTTTATAATATACAATGTTTTGTAAAGTTTCTTTCAAATCAGTTTTCTGCAACTGTGAAATGTTTTAGAACTGATAATGGAACTGAGTTTGTAAATAGTCAGTTTGATATGTTTTTAAAAACAAATGGAATTCTTCATCAAACTACTTGTGTGTATACACCTCAACAAAATGGAATAGTTGAAAGGAAACATAGACACCTGTTAAATGTAGCCAGGGCATTACTGTTTCAAAGTGGTATACCACTTAAAATGTGGACTGAATGTATTTTAACTGCTACTTATCTGATTAACAGGACTCCTTCCTCTGTTCTGAATGGTAAATCACCTTATGAGTTGTTGTTAAATAAAAAACCTTCTCTTAGTCATCTTAAGTCTTTTGGGTGCTTAGCTTTTGCTACAAATTTGAATCCTAATAATAAGTTTGACAGTAGATCAATCAAGTGTGTTTTTATCGGATATGCTTTTGATAAAAAGGGTTTAAACTGTTTTCTTTGGAGACTAATTCAGTGTTTTACTCTAGAGATGTTAGATTTTTTGAAAATTGTTTTCCATTTAAAGAAAACCTTTCTAATTCTCTGATGAATGATTTAAATCATATTAATTTTTTTGATATCAATGAAACTGAAAAACACACTTGGTTGCCCAATGATGAGAGGGAGGATTCCAATGGTAGTGTTAGCCAGGGTGGGTTGAATGATTTGCCCAATAGTACCTCTAGTATAACACTACACCAACCAGCTGATACTAGTTCAGTGGTTAGTTCAGAACAGCAGGTTTGTGACACAATCAATAGTAGAAGACCAGCAGATACTATTAATCCTTCTACTGTTACGATTGGTCATCAACCTGCTGAGCCTTCAGATGAAGGTAGAGGGAACTTGTTGGTAGATCATATCAATCTAACCGCTGATATGCCAAATGCGGATAAGGATCATTCAGATAATTCTGATGTCCCTGAGGGCTCTGAGTTTTTTAAAGAAAGTGCTCGTAAGTCAGGAAGGGTGGGAGTTTTTCCTAAAAAGTTCAGTGAGTTTGTTGTT
Source organism: Flaveria ramosissima (assembly GCA_025215565.1). Lineage (NCBI taxonomy): Eukaryota > Viridiplantae > Streptophyta > Magnoliopsida > Asterales > Asteraceae > Flaveria > Flaveria ramosissima. The sequence goes on from CM046034.1 coordinate 25,764,909, forward strand.
GAAGGAAAAGTTAAGTATGGTGTTGATAAGTATGTTAACTTTTCTAATTGTTCTAGTTTGTCTAATATAAACTCTGATAGTTTGTGTTTCCTGACTTTACTTGATAAAAGTGTTGAACCTAGAACTTATAAGGAAGCTTGTAAGGATAGGAATTGGATAGATGCTATGAATAAGGAAATAGAGGCATTAAATAGGAATCAAACCTGGGTTATTACTGATTTACCTAAAGATAGAAAAGCTATAGGTAGTAAATGGCTTTATAAAATTAAATATAAATCTAATGGAGAAGTAGAAAGGTATAAAGCCAGACTAGTTGCAAAAGGTTATAGTCAGTGTGAGGGAGTAGATTTTGAAGAAACTTTTGCACCTGTTGTTAAAATGACAACTGTGAGAATTCTAGTTTCTGTGGCTGTTCAGTTAGGGTGGAAATTGTTTCAGCTAGATGTTAATAATGCTTTTCTATATGGGGATTTACATGAAGATGTTTATATGAATATTCCTGAGGGATTTGGATCAGCCAATAATGATGGTAAGGTGTGTAAGTTAGTGAAGTCATTGTATGGACTTAAACAAGCTCCTAGACAGTGGAATGAAAAATTAACTACTACCTTAATATCTATTGGTTTTGAACAAAGTAAAAATGATGTCTCTTTGTTTGTAAAGTCATGTGATTCTAAAATTGTTGTTCTTCTTGTGTATGTGGATGATATTGTCATTACTGGGAATTGTGAGACTGAGATTAATAATGTGAAACTTCTGTTAAATCAAAGTTTTATGATTAAAGACTTAGGGAAGTTAAAATATTTTTTAGGAATTGAGGTTTTAGAAAATTCTGATGGTGTTTGTTTAAATCAACGAAAATATTGTTTGGAGTTGTTAAATGAATTTGGAATGCTTGCTTGTAAACCAGTTTTAATTCCTATGGAACAAAATTCTGTTATACAGTTGGAAAATGTTACTGTGTTTCAGTCTCTTTGTTGGTAAACTCATTTATTTGACATTAACTAGACCTGATATTTCTTATACAGTTCATTGTCTTAGTCAATATATGCATAAACCTCTTCAGTCTCATTTTAAGATTGCTTTAAGACTGTTAAGATACTTAAAACTTAATCCTGGTCAAGGTATAATGTTTAAAAGGCATTCAGATTTTGTTTTAAAGGGTTTTTCTGATTCTGATTGGGAAAATGTTTATCAACAAGGAGGTGTGTAACTGGTTTTAGTATCTATCTAGGAGATAATCTTATTTCTTGGAAAAGTAAAAAACAGAATACTGTGGCTAGATCTTCAGCCGAAGCTGAATATAGAGCCATGTGTACCACTGGGTGTGAGTTGTTATGGATAAGAAGGTGTTAGAAGACATCAAGGTTAGTTGTCCTATTCCAATTGAAATAGCTTGTGATAGTAGTGCTGCAATTCTTATGTCTGCAAATCCTGTCTTTCATGAACGAACCAAACATTTCGAAATTGATTTGTTTTTCTTAAGGGAAAAAGTTTCAGCTGGTATTTTTAAAATTGTTAAAATTGATACATTAAATCAACCTGCTGATATTTTACTAAAAGTCTTGGTGTTGTTCAACATAAGTTTTTGTGTAAAAAACTTGGTCTTGTTGATTTTCTGAAATGAATTGAGGGTGGGTGTTAAAATGTGTAATTGTCAATTCATTTCATTTTTGATTCTTACATTTTTTTGTATTTTTCTTATTGATGAGGGGCTGATGTGTCGTTCCTAGAAGTTGAGTACTGATGCTGATAAAGTGTTGATTCTTGAGGGCTGGACGTGTAAAGATGCATTCCTTGAGGACTGATCGTGTGCAGCTGTGTTTCTTTGACTTCTATATATAAACCTTGCGTACTTGTTTAGGGTTAAGAGAGACGATTAGGGTTTTCAGTTCGTACTTGTTCTCTTCATCTTTGTTCTTAGATCTTCTGTATAATCAGTGAGATCAAGTAACACATCGTTACTTAATTCAGTAGTCTGATTTCAGTTTTCTTTGTGACTGTGATTTGGTTGTTGTATGTTGTTCATCGGTTGTGTTCAAGTCAATCGATGTAATAATATTCTTTCTGAAATCTTTTGATATATTTGAACTTTATGATTCAGAAAAGTTAATATTATCGTATATCGACGATCCTTCTTACTTATTACGTATAGAAAACCTTTTATACGTAGACTGTAATTGTGGAAGAATCGGTGAGTATCTCTAATTTAGATACAATTCAACATACCAAGAAAAGTAGGTAAACATACAATTACCATGACAATCCTTTATGTGAAAAACTATCAAATAAACCTAGCTTTGTCGATTTTTCTGCCTACATGTCATGTTAGGTTGCATTTAATAGTTAAGGTGGGACCAAATTTCAAAAGAGATGAATATGGATTGCAATTTTTTTATTTTTTCTTTAAATTCTTTATAAGTTTGAACACATGAACTATTCATTTTGTTTTGTGTATTCTTCAAATATTAATGTTATATGTATGTATGTGGGTGTGGATGTATGTATGTCCATTTATATATACATGTGTGTATGTATGTATGTTTGTATGTATGTATGTATGTACGTATGTACGTACGTACGTACGTAGTACGTATGTATGTATGTACGTACGTACGTATGTACGTACGTACGTACGTATGTACGTACGTACGTATGTACGTACGTACGTATGTACGTACGTACGTACGTACGTATGTATGTATGTACGTATGTACGTACGTATGTACGTACGTATGTACGTATGTACGTATGTATGTATCTATGTATGAATGTACGTACGTATGTACGTATGTATGTATGTATATATGTATGTATGTATGTATGTATGTATGTATGTATGTATGTATGTATGTATGTATGTATGTATGTATGTATGTATGTATGTATGTATGTATGTATGTATGTATGTATGTATGTATGTATGTACGTACGTACGTATGTACGAAAACAAATAAAGTTGATGTCTACTATATGCGTTGACATGCTACCCATTCAAAATCTGAATCCTTTTTGCACCCATAGTTATTAATGTGAATGACGTGCTATAGCTTAATTATATGAGCTTGATCCATTAATTTTGTTATGGTTCTTACATCTAAGATTTACACCTCTATCATAATTATGTAATATGAGCTCATTCATTATCATATGTACATACGTAAATACGCTAAGGTGTCCCAAATCTATAAGTACAAAAGCCACAGTTTAATATGGAAAAGAAAGATGAATCTTGATGTTAATAATAAAATAATATTTGAAGAAACTTCAAGATCTATAGCTTTTGTGATGCATACATCTTTAAGGAAATATCCTAAGTTAAACAAATTACAAAATGGTTGGAAGCTTCGATAATCTGGATTATGCATTATATAAAATAATACCATTATTTAATTATATATATCAATAAATTTTTTTCATGTTTATTGTTCTTACACTATCACATATATTTGATAAATATACAAAAACTTCTCATATGATTAAAGAGTCTAGATATTCTCCATTAAGAACTTCTGTTACTTCTCTATTATTCATGCAATCATCGACTCATTTTGTATTGTATTCAATTACAAAATTACATACACTTGATTCATAAGTCATGTCATGCCTAGACAAATCATACATTGATCGTGGATACGAGGGATGCTTGATTCATAAGTCATGTCATGCCTCTAATATTACCAACGCTTGTTAGGCGTATTGGTTGTGGAGCAATTCGGGGATTGGTATCCCCTGAGAAGTTTTTCACAAGAAATCAAAAGCAAATTCGTAAGTTTATAATAGGAGAGAGAGGCGGCAAAACTTTGGTGATGCTGATTATGGTGTTGTCACGTGTCATCTCAAGATACCCTTTTATTAGAGTAGGAAAATTTTCACGGTTAATGTCATTAAACTAAATCCAATTTAGTTTTTAACAATATCATTCATCTTCTATAAGGATTCCTATAAGTCTAATACAAACCAAAACATCCAAAGTCTCTCTGCAAGCAATGCACTAAAGAACTGAAGTAGAATTGCTTCGGAAGTTTTACACCATGCAATAGAAATATTCTAAGTGTAAAATCTTCCGAAGCCAAGACCAATATCTTCCGAAGCCAAATATGAAGTCTTCTGAAGCCTCAGAGACAAAGTCTTCCGAAGCCTCAGAGACAAAGTCTTCCGAAGCTTCATCCTATGAAGACAGATTTCTTCCGAAAACTTTTAGTAACATGCTTTATCTGATGTATTGTTCCATAAAGCTGGACACCTTTCCGCTGCATCTCTGTAAAGTCACCAACTTACATGAGTTGGTGAAAAGGTCCATGCTTTTGGTAACTGTACATTAAGGTCTTGAGTCTGTAACTTTCTACTTTATGTACTTTATCCTTTTTGTAATAGATAAGGACGTGAGCTATGGCATGTCATAGTCACAAGGTCAAAAGGCTGATATGCCTTTTGATTCTACAATTGATTTTGTTTTTGTCTAGTCAATTGTATCCAGCTGGCTTTCAAAGTATAGCCGGCTGTAGGTTGTAGCATAAGTATTCCATGTTCTAGTATCTTTCTTTATGCTTTGTAACACTTGTAATAGAACTTGAGAAAGCAATATACTGCATCCTTGAAACCCAAATCTCTTGTTCTGTCTCTTACTTGTTACTTGTGTTCTTAGTATCATTATTGTGGTTAATCCAGTTTACTGTTTGATTAAGTTTGGTTAATCTCCTCTTTGTGTTGTTGTGTTGTAAGTGACCGCCCTTCACCGGTCCTGCAATTGGTATCAGAGCTTTTTAGGCTCTTGATATAAGATCTCACCATCTTAAGATCCCTCACACACATAAATACTAAACTTTCAAATGGCATCCATTTCAAATACTGATATGGAAACTGGAACCATGAACAAGTCCCCACTGATCACTCTTGATGACTTTGATACCTGGTGTATGAGAATGGAAGGTTTCATCAGGTCTCTAGACTCAAGAATGTGGGAGTCTTTTGAAAATGGACTTTCATACCCAGCACTCCTTCTGCTACTGGTGCTGGTATGATCCCAAAAGATGTGGCTAACTACTCTGATAAAGATAGGAAGAGAGTAGAGATTGATAGAAAAGCCATGACTGCTATTCAAACTGCCCTTTCAAACTCTGTGTACAGAGGTTTCAAGAAGTGCAAAACAGCTAAACAGCTGTGGGATGCACTAAAACTGATATATGAAGGCTCCTCTGAAGCCAAGGAGAACAAGAAGGATCTCCTGAAGCAGCAGTTTGAAAACTTCACCTTCAAAACAGGTGAAACCATGACTCAGCAATACTTCAGGTATGTTGAGATAGTGGATACCCTTGTGGATGGAGGAGTTCCTCTTGAAAACAGAGACATTGTAAGGAAGTTCATGTCCTCACTTCCTAGGCAATGGACATACTATTGTGTGGTAATCAAGAGGACTGAAAATCTCAAAACTCTTACTCTGACAGAGTTATATGGGATTCTCAGTGGCTACCAGATGGAGATGAACATGCAAGGTTCATCTGGCAACTCCAACAATCAATTGGGTTCAGCCCTGCATGTGGTTGAAAGGGATAGCATAGAACCCCAACATCATCTCATATGCTACCCTGACAACTCACCAAATGGTCCTTTCATCACTTCCCAGAGACACCCAGGGAGAACTACACTCAAGGAAGCCCATTCCAGGAGACAAGCTCTTCTCAAGCCTTTGTGTCTTCTGATGAAAGTTGTGGCAACTCTCTTTTCACTCTTGAAGACCTGGATTGTATCCATACGGATGGTCTGGAATATATGGAAATAGTCCAGCAGATGGCTCTTCTCACTCATAGAGCCAAGAAGTTCTACAAGAGAACTGGAAGGAGGTTTCCAAGCAATGCAACTAGTGGAAAGTTTGGCTTGGATAAAAGCAAAGTCAAGTGTTACAACTGTAACTTGATGGGCCACTTTTCTAGAGAGTGTAAGGCACCTAAAACAAATAGTGGCCAAGCACGAACCAGAACAAACTACACTGACAAAGCCCCTCAGAATGAGAAGCCAAAGCAACAAGCTGCTGTTGCTGTTGAAGAAGGAAACTTTGACTGGAGCTTTCAGGTGGAAGATGCTTCTCCAAACCAAGCACTAATGGCAGATCATGATGAAGCCAAGGTATTGGAACATCTCTGTACTCCTGAATGCATTGCTAAAGTTAACAGATACAGGTCCTATAACTTGGAGATGAGATCTGATCTTGAGTCCTTAAACATTTTTATATCTGATTTTAAAAAGTCTGAAAATGATTATAAACTAAAGATAGAGGACTTAGAGAAAACCATTTCAGTTCTAAAACATGAGCATACAGATTTTAGGACTCAAATCAAAGATCTCATAACCAAGCTGACTGAGTGCCAGGCTGAGCTTGTGATCAGCAAAGCCAGGGCAGAAAAGAGTGTTCTTGAAGAAGAGACCTTCAAGAACATGATATCCTCATCCCTGCATAACAAGGTGTGTTATCAAAATAGACAGGGACTGGGATCCAATGAGATAGCTCCTCCACACACAATCTTGTCTGTAAGATCTCCTAGGTGTGGAACTTGTAAAGATGAGCTTCCTCTCATAGATCCTATACGTGAAGAGGATGAAGAAGAGATAGTGAAGAATTCCTCTGAGAAGAGTGAAGAGGAGGATTCTAAGAAGGGCCACTATCCTTCTGAGGAGAAGAAGACTACTGTGATGACGAAGTCAATGAGAAAGAACTTGATCAGGAAGAGCAAAAGAAAAGCAAAGAAGGCTCAAAAGATCAAGGCTACTTTTGACTCTAAGCAGAAACAAGTTTTTATCTCTGCAGGGTTTGAAGTAGTAAAGACTGAAGACATCAACCAAAACTTTTCAGCTAAGAGTTCTTGTTCTTGTTCAAATCATCTCAGTACCAAGAAGAAGACTGATCTGCTGTGTATCACTGCTGCACAACCTGCACCATCAAACTCCAAGAACAGTTCACAACCCTTAAGAACTGTCTCAGCATCTGCAAAGATGAGGGTGGATAAGGGATGTGACCAAAGATAGTCTTGCTCTCATAAGGAGACTCTTGTGAAGAAGAAAATGTTGTGTGTCATGTGTGAAAGTACCTCTCACATTGCTAAGGATTGTCCATACAATCCTAAAAGTACTGTCCATATGACCAAGACAAAGACTTCAAAGAGTTTCAAGAAGATTCAAGCTTCGGAAGGAAAGTCTGTTTCCTTCGGAAGCTCCAAATCAAAGAAGAAGGCAAATGGAAAATTACCTTCGTAAGAGAAGTTGGTCTCGGAAGAAAGGAATTCTTCCGAAGCACTGAAGTCTGCTGCAGTGACTGTAGAAACTTCCGACGGTTTAGTCATCAAAACTTCCGAAGTCCCAAAAGCTTCCGAGGTTTTGAAGGTCAAGTCCAAGACTCCAAAGGTGGTGTGGAAGTCTAAGAAAGACCAAGTGTCTGAAGTTTCTCCATCAACAACAGCTCAAGATCCTTCGAGCACAACCATAGGATCTATTACTGTTGCATTACCTTCTTTTATACTTAGTGAGCCCAAGACAAGTAAGGCTTGGGTTTCCAAATGTAACTAATCATTTTCTTTGTGCAGGAATAGCTCAAGACAAACAAGAATGTCTGGATCATTGATAGTGGCTATTCCAGGCACATGACAGGCAATAGGTCACTACTCCATAACTTTGAGAGGATTGATGGAGGACCAGTTGTTTTTGGAGGAGATGAAGGTAGTTACATTTCTGGAAGGGGCGAGGTCACAAATGGTAAGCTTAGCATTGAAAAGGTAAACTTTGTCCAGGAGCTTGGGTACAATCTTCTGAGTGTATCCCAATTTTGTGATCAGAGTCATAACATGCTCTTTACTGAGCATGAGTGCATTGTTCTCAAGCCTGGAGTGGTCATTCCTCATGAGCACATCCTTTTAGAGCCCCCAGGAAAGGGAACATATACAAGATGGACTTGAAAGAAACATCTCCCTCCGGAGAAGTTTCATGCTTTCTGTCTAAAGCAAATAGTGATGAGTCTTTCCTATGGCATAAAAGGAAAGCAACATAAGGTATCTCACAAGCCTAAGGAAAAGAACTCCATCACTACTCCCCTACACTTATTACATATGGATCTCTTTGGTCCCACCAGTTTAATGAGTCTAGGAAGGACCTCTTATTGTGTTGGTGATCACAGATGATTTTACAAGATTCACTTGAGTTTTCTTTCTTAGAACTAAGGATGAGACCCCTGAGATTCTGAAGAATTTCATCTTAAAAATTGAGAATCAAAGTGATCACAAGGTCAAAACCATAAGATGTGATCAAGGGACTGAATTCAAGAATCAAATCCTTGATACATTTTGTGATGAAAAAGGTATTACAAGACAATATAGTGCTCCCAGGACTCCTCAGCAAAATGGTGTTGCTGAGAGGAGAAACAGGACACTAATTGAAGCTAACATGACACTAATTGAAGCTGCAAGAACTATGTTGTCTGACTCTAAACTGCCCATCACCTTCTAGGCAGAGGCTATAAACACTGCTTGTTATGTGCAAAACAGAGTTTTAGTAGTTAAGACACATGGTAAGACTCCTTATGAACTTTGGCACAAGAGAAAATCTTTCATTGGTTTTCTCAGGTCATTTGAATGTCCTTGCACCATCTTGAATACCAAGGATCAAATTTCCAAGTTTGCTGAGAAATCAGATGATGGACATTTCATTGGATACTCTTCCCAAGCTAAGGCTTATAGAGTATACAATCTCAGAAGTAGAATTGTTGAGGAGTCAGCCAATGTGATTTTCAATGAACACACACCCTGTGTGGCTGGTTCTGGTCCTGATTGGCTATTTGATCTTGATTTAGTTACCAACTGTTTTAACAAATCTTGTGAGAATGTTTCAGGATCTGCAGAAAATTTGAATACAGGTGATCTTGATCCAAGATTTGAGCTAAGAAGACCTTCATCTCATACATCTTCAGCTCCAGTTGGAACTACTTCAGCAAATGAGGTTTCTATCAGCACTTCAATGACAAATTCAGCTGATACATCTGGGGTGCCTTCAAATTCCAGCTCAAAGGCTCCACAACCAGATAAAGATACCTCAATTGTGGAAGACATCAATGGTGATGGTGAAAGTGATCAGGAATTCCCTGATGCTAATAACCACACCATAGATGACAACATCAATGATGTCACACACTCATTGGATCAATTCAATCTTGATAAGTGTGGTGATGTGGAGGGTGAATCATCTATGCCAGATCTAAATTTCTCAAATTTGGATCTTTCTCAGCAACTTGCTGTGATCCCTCAGCTTAGGATCCACAAGTCTCACCCCACCACAAACATCATTGGAGATGTTGTCACATGGGTAAGAACAAGAGGACAAACCCATGAAGCAAATGTTTGTCTTCACTCTTGTTTCTTATCCCAGATAGAGCCAAAGAAAGTTTATGAGGCTCTAAAGGATGGAAGTTGGGTTGAAGCTATGCAACAAGAGTTGCTTCAATTCAAAAGGCAAAAATTTTAGAACTTTTGTCGTCTTCCTCATGGGAAGACTACTGTTGGATCTAGAGAGGCTGTTGCAACCAAAACTAAGTCACTTAGAAGATTTTGAGTACAACATACAAAGGACTTTAGAAGCCAAGTGTAGAACTTCCGAAGGAAGAAGGAGCTCTTCCGAAGTCTAAGTGTAAAATACACTTCCGAAGGAAAACTCCAACTTCTGAAGACAAAGAAGCTACTTCCGAAGATCAAGACTTAAAGACAAAGATCTGAAGTCAACTTCCGAAGTACAAGAAGTCCTCAAAGCCTCGGAAGCATAGAAGCATCTTCCGAAGTATAAGTGGCTTCGGAAGAACTTGTTCTTCCGAAGCCAGTTAACCTTTGGAAGACACTTCTATTATCCAGTAGACATAAGTATGGTCTGTCTGACACTCCGCTGCAAATCTCTGAGATACTGCATGGCGTTTTCTCAAAAGCCATGTAGTTGACCATACTTTAATCTACTATTTACCTTTTTATGTTAAGTACAGTTGCCATCTTTAGTTGGTGACAAAAGGTAAGTCATGGACATGTCATGACTACCATATCTTAGATAATACTTTATCTAAGATACCTTAACTATAGCATTGTAGTATATGCTTTAGTCGTAGGTTTCCAGCTGGTATCAAGTATAACCGGCTGTAGGATCTAGTATATATAGTTTCTCATTGTAACTCTTGTTTCATGCTTGTAAGTGTCTTGTAATCTTGAGTTGAAAAATAATATATACAAGTACCTTGAAAATACTTCTGCTTGTTCCTTTGATTACTTATTATATTATTATCAACTCTTGTTAAAGGCATTGCTTCATCTCATTTGAGTGATATTATAAGTGAGTTTGAGAGAATCACAAGTGTTTAAGTGACAAAACCCGATCCTGCAATTGGTATCAGAGCTTTTTAGGCTCTTGATTGTGAGATCTTACCATCCTAATCAACCAGTTTTTCACTCCTCCTTATACCTCACTCAATATGGCCCTCATCAAATCTGAAGTTGAGATGGAAACGATGACCAAAGCTCCCATCATCGACCCTGAAAACTTCAGGTCTTGGAGCAGAAGAATGGAAGGCTTCATCAGATACCAGGATAGCAAGATGTGACAATCCATCGTGAATGGCCCGTATAAGCCAAAAGTTGTTGGTGGAAACGGTGCCATGATCGAGAAGGCCGTTGAAGACTATTCCGATGAAGACAGGAAGAAGCTTAACATAGACAGCAATGCTATGACTGTTCTTATGACTGCAATCCCAAACTCCATCATGGTGGGGTTTGAGCAATGTAAGTCTGCCAAAGAACTCTTTGATGCTCTTGCTCAAATGTACTCAAGCTCAAATGATTCAAAGAAGGACTCACTGAAGCAGCAGTTTGAGAACTTCACCTATGTTGCTGGAGAAACTTTTAGCCAGCAATATTTCAGGTATATGGATCTTATCTCTTCCCTTCAATCTGTGAGAATCACTCAAGAACTTAGAGACCTTACTAGAAAGTTTATGAGTGCTCTACCCAATGAGTGGACATTCTACTGTGTCTCCATCAAGAGAACAGAGAATTTGAATACACTCACCATGACCGAACTCTATGGGATCCTTGATGGATACCGTTTGGAAATGGAAAGCAAGAAGGGTCACCAAGCAAGCAGACCCTTGAGCCTTCCTGCTAGCAACGCTTTAATGGTTGCTGAAGGCTCAGGCATCTCCCAGTCTCAACAGTACCTGACCTACACCCAGCAGCCATCTTGTTCATCTGGGCCTTACATCATATTTCTTGAGACTCCAAGGTCTCATCAAGCTCAGCAAAGCTCCTTTCAGGAGGGCTGTGTATTTGTCTCAGGGAGTGGACACTCCAATGATTATCAATTCTGCTTTGATGATCTTGAGTGCTTTAGCCCGGATGACATAGAGTATGTGGACATAGTCCAACAAATGGCTCTTCTAACCTACAGAGCGAAGAAGTTCTTTAAGAGAACTGGAAGGCAATTCCCTCAAAACCCAATCACCAGCAAATTTGGGTTTGACAAAAGCAAGGCTAAATGTTACAACTGTAACCAGCTTGGCCATTTTGCAAGGGAATGCAAGGCTCCCAAGTCCAACCTGGGAACCTCACGGCCTCCACACATCCTTCTACACCAAAGCCCAACGGAAAGTCAACTGAAACAACAGCAATGGCTCAAGAAGTTGACTGGAGCTTCATGGTTCAAGATGTGACTCCTGCTCAAGCACTCATGGCAGGAACAGATGAAAAAAAGGTATATGAACATCTCTGTACCCCTGCTTGTATTGCTAAGGTTAAACTTTATCAGGACTACAATATGGAAATTAAATATGATATTGAGTCTTTAAATGTCTTAAAATCTGACTTTAAAAGGGCTGAATCTGACTACCAAAAGAAAATTGAGGAGTTAGAGAAAACTGTGTCCCTCTTAAAACATGAACACACCAACTATAAGACTCAAATCAAGGATTTAATATCCAAATTGACTGAGGCTCAAGCCCAGCTTGTCACTGCTGAGGCTCAAGCTAGGAAGTATGCTATTTCCGAGCAAAACTTCCAAGCCATTCTTGCATCATTCTCTCACTCCAAACTTTGTTATCAAAACAAAAGTGGGTTGGGAACCAATGAAATTGCTCCACCACACTCTTATGAGTCTGTAAGACAACCAAGGTGTGGTACTGAAGAGCAAGAGGTTCCATCTGTTGACCACCTTCTCAAGAGTCAAAGAGTGATGCAACTATGGAGACCATGACCATCACAGGGAAGGAACAGGTAATTGTGCCCTCCCCAGCCAATGATGATCAAACTCTAACCACCAAAGCCAGAAGAAGCAGGGCTAAAGCAGCCAGAAAAACTGCCAAGAAGGTGGCTGAATCCAAACAGAAGATAGACCCAAAGCAAAAGGGTGTATTCATATCAGCTGGATTCCAGGTGGTTGGACCTTCTGATTCAGGAAAAGAGTATAGTACCAGTACTCCTATCCTACCAAAGGATCAGAAGTTAAAGGGAAAGGTTGCTGATGAGAAGAAAAAGAACAAGAAACAGCAACCCTCTCAGAAAATTAACATTGCATGCATAATGTGTGGTCTGCAAAACCACATGGCTAAAGATTGTTACTACAATCCTGCTAGCACACATTATGCAAATAATGTTAAAAGAGAAGGAGTCAGGAAAGGTTTCACATTTGGACCATATCAAATGGTTCAAGTGATGAAAAAGGGAAAGCTTGTTTCCGAAGCAAGGCTTCTCTCGGAAGAAAATTCTTCTTCCGAAAGGAAAAAGGCTTCGGAAGTTAAAGCTGCAAAGACTCACAAAAGAGTCCCCTTGAAACCATCCCAGAAGAAGACTGCTTCGGAAGAAAAGGTGGTGAAGGTCTCTTCCGAAAAGAAAGAAGCTTCGGAAGAATGCCAAGCTACAAAAGCTTCAACAAGCTCATCTTCTATGATCAACCAAGGGATGGAATGGAAGATCAAGGAAGATGCTGTAGCCCAAACCTCTTCTTCAAAGACATCAATTGAACCCCCATGCATAAATTTTGGTTCAATTATGTCACTCTCATTGGAAGAACCCAAGACCAACAAGGCTTGGGTTTCCAATCAAAACTAATTATCTCACCTTATGTGCAGGGACATCCATATGACAAGAATAACAACATTTGGATTGTAGATAGTGGATGCTCCAGGCACATGACAGGGAACAGATCTCTCCTTCAACAATTTCAACATTATGATGGAGGTCCTGTCCAGTTTGGAGGTGAGGCCGGAGGATATATTTCTGGCAGAGGGAGTATATCCAATGGAAAGTTAAAAGTTGACAAAGTTAATTTTGTCAAACAGCTTGAACACAATCTGTTAAGTGTTTCTCAATTCTGTGATCAAAAGCATCAAATGCTTTTCACAGAACATGAGTGCATCATCCTCAAACCTGGGATGACAATTCCTCAGGAATTGGTGCTTCTTAGATCTCCCAGGAGAGGGGATATGTACAAGCTTGATATGAACAATGCTTCCCCAATGGGAGAAGTATCATGCTTTCTTTCCAAAGCTGATGGTGATGAGTCAACACTATGGCATAAACGAATGTGTCATGTCAATTTTAAGACAATGAATAAATTGGCTAAAAATAACTTGGTACATGGTTTGCCTAAAAAGGAATTTTTCTGTAAAGATAACTGTGTTGCTTGCCTGAAAGGGAAACAACACAGGTCTTCTCATAAATCCAAAGTTGTTAACTCTATCACCACTCCATTACACTTATTGCACATGGATCTATTTGGTCCCACAAGTATAATGAGCATTGGAAGGAAATCATATTGCCTTGTGGTAGTTGATGATTTTACTAGATTTACATGGGTATTCTTTTTAAGAACTAAAGATGAAACTGCTGAAACTTTAAAATCTTTTATTCTTAAAATAGAAAATCAAGTTGATCACAAGGTCAAAATAATTAGAAGTGATCAAGGGACTGAGTTTAAGAACTTTGTTCTTGACTCATTTTGTAACTCAAAAGGGATTGCCAGACAATACAGTGCTCCTAGAACTCCTCAACAAAATGGTGTTGCTGAGAGGAGAAATAGGACACTTATTGAGGCTGCTCGGACTATGTTAGCTGATTCAAAGCTGCCTCTAACATTCTGGGCAGAGGCAGTCAGCACTGCATGCTATGTGCAGAACAGAGTTCTTGTAGTAAAGCCACATGGAAAGACCCCTTATGAGTTATGGAACAAGAGGCCACCGTTCATTGGCTTTCTAAGGTCCTTTGGCAGCAGGTGTACCATACTTAACACAAAAGACAATTTGGCAAAATTTGCTGAAAAGTCAGATGATGCTATCTTTGTTGGATATTCCTCCTATTCTAAAGCATACAGGGTTTATAATATTAAAAACCAACAATTTGAGGAATCTTCCAACATTGTAGTTAATGAGCACACTCCTTGTGTTAGGGGGAATGGCCCTGATCATATCTTTGATTTAGAATTGTTTCCAAACTATTCTAAACCATCTTGTGAGAATGTTTCAGCTGGAACAGGTGCTCAAAGCAATTCTGATGAAGATCAACTGTTTGAGCTTCCCAGACCTACTCCAAGTTCTCCAAGACTACATCAAATCAAGTTCCCACTATTGAAAGATCTGACAGCATAACCATTTCAAGAGATAGTGGAACTTCAACAAGGGATTCACCTGATGATTTTCAAATCTCTCAGGTGATCCTGCACAACACCAAGCTGATGGAAGCAGCATTCTGAAGGAACAGGCAACTGTTAATGATGCTTCACAGCAAAGAAATGATGATGTTTCTCTTTCATTCAATCAGTCCTCATTGAATGAGCTTGAAACAACAGCTGGACCAAGTATTCAAGCTCCTGAGCAAAATATGTCCAACTTGGACCTATCTTTGCAACTGGAGGTGATTCCAAGACTCAGAATTCACAATACTCATCCAGCTGAAAACATCATAGGGGAAGTCTCTGAGGGTGTGAGAACAAGAGGACAAACTCATAATGGGAATGTCTGCTTGTACTCATGCTTCTTATCCCAAATGGAACCCAAGAAGGTGGAAGATGCCTTGAAAGATAGTAGCTGGGTTGAATCAATGCAAGAGGAGCTGCTTCAATTCAAAAGACAAAAGGTTTGGAACCTATGTCCGCTACCATCTGGTCAAGTACCTATAGGCACCAAATGGGTATTCAGGAACAAAAGAGATGATAGAGGCTTGATTATCAAGAACAAGGCAAGACTGGTGGTTCAAGGATACACTCAAGAGGAAGGAATCGATTATACTGATGTCTTTGCACCTGTTGCAAGACTTGAGGCAGTTAGGATCTTCCTTGCTTATGCTGCATCCAAGAATTTCACTGTCTACCAGCTTGATGTCAAGTGTGCCTTTCTATATGGGGATATAGATAGGGAAGTCTATGTATGCCAGCCTCCAGGATTTGAAGACCCACAGCATCCAAACTATGTGTGCAAGTTGGATAAAGCTCTATATGGGCTGCACCAAGCACCTAGGCTGTGGTATGAGACATTGTCTCAATTTCTCCTGAAGAATGGTTATACTAGAGGTACCATTGATAAGACTCTCTTCATTAGAAAGTCTGGGAAAGACATTTTGCTTGTTCAAGTCTATGTTGATGACATCATATTTGGTTCCTCAATGACCAAATGTGCAAAGACTTTGAGAGCATTATGAAGAAGAAGTTCGAGATGAGTTCCATGGGAAAAATGGACTTTTTCCTTGGAATTCAGGTAAAGCAACTGAAGGAAGGGTTCTTCATCAATCAATCTAAGTATGTCAATGATATCTTAGAGAGATTTGATATGAAGGATTGTAAAGCAGCAAAGACACCCATACCCAGAAACCATGATTTATGCCCTGATTCTGAGGGGGAGGATACTGATCAACATCAGTATAGAGCAATCATTGGTTCTCTGATGTATCTCACAGCAAGTAGACCTGATATCATGTTTGCAACTTGCATCTGTGCAAGATATCAGGCTGCTCCAAAGGTGTCTCACCTAATTGCTGCCAAGAGAATCCTCAGATACCTCAAAGGAGCACCTAAATTAGGTCTCTGGTATCCAAGAAATAGTGATTTTAATCTCTATGGTTACTCTGATAGCGATTATGGTGGCTGCAACATCAACAAGAAATCAACATCAGGTGGATGTCAATTTCTTGGTGGAAGGATCATCTCATGGCAATGCAAAAAGCAATCCTGTGTCTCTACATCAACTGCTGAAGCTGAATACATTGCTGCTGCAAGTTGCTGTGCTCAGCTGCTGTGGATTCAAAACCAGATGATAGACTATGGATTCAACTTCATGAGCACTCCTATCCACATTGACAACAACAGTGCTATATCCATTACTGAAAATCCAGTGAAGCACTCCAAGACAAAGCACATTGATATCAGGTATCATTTCATTAGAGATATTCATGAGAAAAATCTTATCAAACTAATCAAAGTTGATTCAAATGAACAATATGCTGATTTGTTCACCAAAGCATTTGATGAACAGAGATTTAAATATCTCATTACAGCTATTGGGATGATAAACATTGATTAGTTAATCTCAATTGAAAACCTTTTTAATGTGTAAAGTCTTATGTCAAAACAATCTAAGCCCTGTTACAAAAGATCTTTTCTTAAATTTATCTAAGTATAAGTTCTTCCGAAGAGAAATTAACCCTCGGAAGATATCTGCATATCTTCCGAAGCAAATTTCTCACAGGATAATTTTCTTCTCGGAAGAGTGTTAAGTCTCGGAAGAAGCGATTGAGTTCACCTCAGATCTACTTCCGAAGCACTTAACACACTCCATCTGAAAGCAACATATACTCTCGGAAGTAAGCAATTTACCTTCGGAAGTAAATTTGCCTTCGGAAGAACATTACCTTCGGAAATACTTTATACTCGGAAGAAAGATTTTACTGTGTAACGGAAATCTTTTGGGCCCCACACTGTAAAAAGTAAAGATTTTGTTAATGATGTCGGATTATTTAAATGGTCTAACCTTACCGCCCATGTCACATCATCCACTGAACCCTCACATCATCTTATCCAAACCACCCTTTAAACCGCCATTTCACCCATTTAAATACTTCCGGTTAATCACTTACACTCTTTTTACCAATTCACTGCCCTAAAAGCTTTTCTTCTCCAATTTACCTTACTCAGAACTATTCTACTGTTATCTTTCTCAAATGGCCTTAAACCCTCAGCACAACCAGGTCGCACTCCTTGACTCTTCAAGGGATGATGACTTCTCTGATATCATTTCTTTCCTAGCCCAATCTTCATACTACACTGCCTTGACCGTAAACCCTACCATCTACTCCAACCAAATGTCCGAATTTTGGGCAAATGGTCGGATTGAAACCCTAAACGGGGTTCGTGCTATTAGGTCAAGCATTTGTGGCCAAGAGTTGGTCATCACTGAACAGATCATCAGGGAGCATCTCGAGCTCCATGATGAGGGCGCTCCGACGGAATTCCCCAAATCTGAGTTAGATAGTTCTTATCTCCAAATGGGATACGGTGGAGATGTAAGCAGGTCAACGGTCTACAAATTCAACTTCTCCTACAAGTGGAAGTTCCTGCTGCATGTGGTTCTTCACTGTCTATCTAACAAATCCGGGGGATGGGATCAAATCCCTTATGAACTCGGGTGCTTAGTTCACGGGTTGGTACAAAGCCTCCGCTTCAACTATTCAAGGTTTGTGCTGACTAACCTTATGGGAAATCTGCAAAGGGACACATTCTTTATGTATCCCAGGTTTCTCCAGCACATCATCAACTGTGAGCTGGATCAGGGTAAGCTTGTCTGTGCAGCTGCTCTGTCTGCTCCCCAAATGAGGCCGACCATCTTCAAGATCTTGAAGAGAGTGTCTACCAACTACACTGGAAGGATACCGCACTACTTCCAGGTATGATTGAGCCAATGGCTCCTGGTGACATCCCTGTTCACCCCACAGGTGATGAACCCACACCAGCAACTACCCTCACCATCCCAAATCTACCTTCTCCACCCATCACTGTCACCTACCAGAGACGTACCAAACGAACCCTTGTTCAATCTACTCTGGTTGAACAAGCCCCTCCTCTTCAAACCAAAAAGGCTAGAGTGGAACAAAGGGCTCCCACTCAGCCAGAGGTCCACCCATCCTTCACTATTGACCTCAATATGGGTCTTGAGTCTCCTCAGTCTCAGACCCATGAGCCCAAAACCCCAGCTGATAGCCCTCAGGGTGAGTCTCTATACTCCCCTGAGCAGCCACAAAGGGACAGCTCAATGCCTTTTGACATTGATCAAAGTCCCGGGTCCTTAGGTCTTCACTCCTTTTCTTTTACTGACCTTTTGACCGGAGCTGGTGAAGAGATTATGTCTCTTAAAGGCGAAGTTGATCCACTACACCCTCTCAAGGATCAACAGAGCCTAGAGAAACCTCTTATCTCTAGCCCACACCAGCAAAGCCCTACTGAGGTGAGTCCCACTGATGTGGAGGGGACTCATGTAGATTCAGCTGCCACTACTGAAGGAGCCTCAATGGATCCTCAGGACAGTGGTAACGACAGTCAGACTGAATCTACGGCAACCATGCCCTTTGATGCCTCTGAAAGAGACATCATTGTGCAAGGGAAACCAGGGTGCCAAGAAACCACATCTGGTGGTGAGGATGAACATACCAGGTATGTTACCTCATCTCCCCGTGATTCTTCAAAAGAAGATGAGGGAAGTATGCAACTCACCATTCGAGACCTACTTTCTAAAGTCTCAAACCTTGAATCAAAGGTTAAGACTTTAGAGGATAGGTCTGCCACTCAGAAACTTGAGATTGAAACTCTCAAGGCCAACAGCTGAGACACAGATTGAGAGATCTGTTAGGCGAGTACCAGTTCAGGTCTCCTTGACCTCTTCCTCTAGCTCATCTAGCTCTCAAGATGATGCTCCAAAAAAGGGGGAGGAGAGTGTTGAGAGACAAAGCCAAAGACAGGAAAACCAAGGTCAAGCTCTTACTTCTTTGAGCTCAAAATATCCAATGCAACAAGCTGCCATCTTCCCTGAGCCTCCTCCAGTTGTCTTTCAAGGGGATCAAAGCATGCTTCAGGATCTCAATAGGTTCTTTAACAAGTTCCTTTGGAATCCCTCATAGAACAGCCTAGCCCAGATATGTCTGTGATTTACTTGGAGCTCAAGAGCTTCAGAGGTGAATGCCCCTCCTACCACTGTTGAGGAAGTTGGTCAACCTAAGGCCCAAGTGGAACCTGAGATTGATTTCGAAGGGGAAACTAGGACTGATGGCCCAGCAACTGAAATAGTGGGACAGAAGGTGTATTTTCACAGACTTCCGAAGCACAATTCAAAGCCTTGGAAGAACAAGCTCAAACTTCCGAAGCTGAGATTGCTGCTGCGGAAGGACTATTTTCTCTTTTGATGATCTAATAGTCACAGATGCAATTCTGGAACTTGCATCTGAGGTTAATAGGGAGGACTTTCTCAGCCAACCATTGGCTCTAACATCTGTATTGACTCCAGCTCTACCTCTACCACCCAACCTGGATCTTCTATCCAAGAACCCCCAAAGTCTAGCACTTCCGAAGACATAAAAGGCAAGAGGAAGATGACTTCGGAAGAGCTTCAGGAAGAAGAAAGGTTGGAGAAGCTCAAAAGGAAAGGTAGACTACCAACTGGGGAAACTGTTAGCTGCAAGTACCAATACAGCTGCAGCCAACCAGGAGGCAGTCAACAATCGAAGAAGGGTAGAGGTAATAGATAGACTTGTCAGTCTAGGGCTGCTTCGGAAGATGTACTCCTGCTACCATTAGAGGAGCTGATAGAGCTGGAAAAGGCAACCTTGCTGCCAAAAACAGCAAAAAGAAGAGGCCGCAAGGTTGGCCTTAGAAGAAGAAAGGCAGAGAAAGGAAAGGGAAGCTGATCTGCAGCTCAGGAGAGAAAGGATCACTTTCCTACTCTCCAGAGGATTCTCTCAAGAGGAGTTGTCTCCACACAATAGTGATACGATCTTATGGCTCTTCAACAAAGAGCAAGATCAAAAGGAGAAGGAGAGAAAGAGAGCTGCAAGGGAGAAGCTGGTGGAGAAGAGGAAGAAAGAAGAAGTAGCTGGACTGTCTGCCGCCAAGAAGATAGGTGAGAAAGCTTGGATGAAGAATTATTTTAAAGCTCACGGCTTCTCTGGCAGGCAGGTGGGTCCCATGTCTGAGAAGACTCTCCAACGACATGTCAGTGACATCAAGGCTGACATTCGTGCGGGGAGAAGAAAAGAGATGTATAGAAGGGGACAGGGGATGACCTTTAAAGCAACCTCTCAACCCAAAATCCAAACCCAACCTTAACCTGAACCTATACCCTTTTCCTTCCCAATCAAAACTGAACCCACTTCTGAACCTTTCACCCTGAACCTACACCATCACACCTACCAACCTCTTCACCTCAACCACCTAAACTACCCATCATCCAACCCAAACTCTTAAACCTACCCAACAACCAATCAAACCATCCCCTCAGCCTTCCAAACATCTCTCTATGGAGGAATTCAAGGCGATCAAAACTAAGCTCATCAATGTACAACTCTGAGCAACATCTATTGTGAGGAGGATTCAGTCAACTTGACTTATGTTGATGGATCCTCAAGTTCCCTCACAAGAGATGAGTTTCTTGATCTGCCCAGAGGAACTTTGGACCAAGCTGCAAAACTCCTTGGCCTCAATTCAGATACATTGAATGAGGAAGAAAAGAAGCTGTGGAGAAAGCTGGTGACTCAACTGGATACAAAGAAAGGAGATAGGGTACCAAGAAACCTCTTGTACCCAGAAAGAAGATAATCTAGTGGAGGTTCGAAGACTCTTCTCACAACTTTGTTGTTGAGAGAGAGAATGGTGAGATTAATAGGCTGAATGCCTCATATCTGCTACACTTAAGCAGATTTGATATTGCTGAGTTAGCAGAGAAACCATTCTCTAACCCTTCAAACTCCGATGTAGCTGCCCACATCAGAAATCATCTAGGCAGCCTTCATATGGCCAAACTCACTGCTAGAAGCAAGGTCGAAGAGGAGTCAAAACTGAGAGAGGAGGAGGAAAGGAAAGGATCAGCAACCAAAGGCAAAGCCTTTCTTCAAATGGTTGAAGGTCCTGAACTTGAGACCATAGTTAGATGGGAGTATGACTATAACTCCCATCAACTAACTCTCTTCAGGGGGTCACAACAAAGGGTACATGTCATTCAAAGTGATAGACTGGATCTCCTATCCACGAATGACTTGTACAAGCTTCTCAGCACTACTTCCGGGAAGAACAGAGAGACAGACAAATATCTTTTGTCCCTGGTGCTGAAAGCTTTGAGAAGTAGAAATAAGTGAAGTTTTGGTAGCATCAGCCTAGGGGGAGTTTGTTGGATCTAGAGAGGCTGTTGCAACCAAAACTAAGTCACTTAGAAGATTTTGAGTACAACATACAAAGGACTTCCGAAGCCAAGTGTAGAACTTCCAAAGGAAGAAGGAGCTCTTCCGAAGCTTAAGTGTAAAATACACTTCCAAAGGAAAGCTCCAACTTCCGAAGACAAAGAAGCTACTTCCGAAGATCAAGAATTAAAGACAAAGATCTGAAGTCAACTTCCGAAGTACAAGAAGTCCTCAAAGCCTCGGAAGCATAGAAGCATCTTCCGAAGTATAAGTGGCTTCGGAAGAACTTGTTCTTCCGAATCCAGTTAACCTTCGGAAGACACTTCTATATCCAGTAGACATAAGTATGGTCTGTCTGACACTCCGCTACAAATCTCTGAGATACTGCATGGCGTTTTCTCAAAAGCCATGTACTTGACCATACTTTAATCTACTGTTTACCTTTTATGTTAAGTACAGTTGCCATCTTTAGTTGGTGACAAAAGGTAAGTCATGGACATGTCATGACTACCATATCTTAGATAATACTTTATCTAAGATACCTTAACTATAGCATTGTAGTATATGCTTTAGTCGTAGGTTTCCAGCTGGTATCAAGTATAACCGGCGTAGGCTGTAGGATCTAGTATATATAGTTTCTCATTGTAACTCTTGTTTCATGCTGTAAGTGTCTTGTAATCTTGAGTTGAGAAGTAATATATACAAGTACCTTGAAAATATATTCCTGCTTGTTCCTTTGATTACTTATTATATTATTATCAACTCTTGTTAAAGGCATTGCTTCATCTTATTTGAGTGTTACTAAGCGAGTTTGAGAAAATCACAAGTGTTTAAGTGACAAAACCCGATCCTGCATTTTCTTCCGAAGGTAATTTTCCATTTACCTTCTTCTTTGATTTGGAGCTTCTGAAGGAAACAGACTTTCCTTCCGAAGCTTGAATCTTCTTGAGACTCTTTGAAGTCTTTGTATTGGTCATATGGATAGTACTTTTAGGATTGTATGGGCAATCCTTAGCAATGTGAGAGGTACTTTCACATATGACACATAACATTTTCTTCTTCAAAGGAGTCTCCCTTTGAGAGCAAAACTGGCTTTGGTCACATCCCTTCTCCACCTTCATCTTGGTAGATGCTGAGATAGTTCTTTTGGGCTGTGAACTGTTCTTGGAGTTTGATGGTCCAGGCTGTGCAGCAGTGGTACACAACAGCTCAGTCTTCTTCTTTGTACTGAGATGATTTGAACAAGAACCAGGACTCTTAGCTGAGGAGTCTTGGTTGATGTCTTCAGTCCTTACTACTTTAAAACCTGCAGAGATAAAAACTTGTTTCTGCTTAGAATCAAAAGTAGCCTTGATCTCTTGAGCCTTCTTTGCTTTCCTTTTGCTCTTCCTGATCAAGTTCTTTCTCTTGGACTTGGTCATCAGAGTAGATTTCTTCTCCTCAGAAGGATAGTGTCCCTTGGAAGAATCCTCTTCTTCACTCTTCTCAGAGGAATTCTTCACTATCTCTTCTTCATCCTCTTCACTTATAGGATCTATGAGAGGAAGCTCATCTTCACAAGTTCCACACCTAGGAGATCTTACAGACAAGATTGTGTGTGGAGGAGCTATCTCATTTGATCCCAGCCCCTGTCTATTTTGATAGCACACTTTGTTGTGCAGGGATGAGGATATCATGTTCTTGAAGGTCTCTTCTTCAAGAACACTCTTTTCAGCCTTGGCTTTGCTGATCACAAGCTCAGCCTGGCACTCAATCAACTTAGTTATGAGATCCTAGATTTGAGTCCTAAAATCTGTATGTTCATGTTTTAGTACTGAAATGGTTTTCTCCAAGTCCTCTATCTTTAACTTGTAATCATTTTCAGACTTTCTAAAATCAGATTTTAATATGTTTAATGACTCAAGATCTGATCTCATTTCTAAGTTGTAGGACCTGTATCTGTTTACTTTAGCAATGCATTCAGGAGTACAGAGATGTTCCAATACCTTGGCTTCATCATGGTCTGCCATAAGTGCTTGGTTTGGAGAAGCATCTTCCACCTGAAAGCTCCAGTCAATGCCTCCCTTTTCAACAGCAACAGCAACATGTTGCTTTGGCTTCTCATTCTGAGGGGCTTTGTCAGTGTAGTTTGGTCTGGTTTGTGTTTGGCCACCATTTGTTTTAGGTGCCTTACACTCCCTAGCAAAGTGGCCCATCAAGTTACAGTTGTAACATTTGACTTTGCTTTTATCCAGCCCAAACATTCCACTGGTTGCATTGCTTGGAAACCTCCTTCCTGTTCTCTTGTAGAACTTCTTGGCTCTGTGAGTGAGGAGAGCCATCTGCTGAACTATCTCCATGTACTCCAGGTCATCTGGATGGATACAGCCCAGGTCTTCAAGAGTGAAGAGAGAGTTCCCACAGCTTTCATCAGAAGACACAAAGGCTTGAGAAGAGCTTGTCTCTTGGAATGGGCTTCCTTGAGTGAAGTTCTCCCTGGGTGTCTCTGGGTAGGTGATGAAAATGTTGGGTTTGTTGGACCTTTAACAAACTAGTTTAACCATTTAAACTGAGAAAACGCAGCGGAATAATAGATTAATATCATGTTCCCACAAATATGACCGACTACAGACATTTAGAATAAAAGAATTATTCATGGATGTAAACATGCTAAAAGGGAACATAACTCAAATATATAAAAGAGTTAAATATTACAATTGTTCCATGTTTTATATGCTATACATATCAATTCTAATCACCAGTAAATCGAAGTCCTAAGGCACAAGTATGACCATCATACTTTGCCCTCATCAAGGAGCTTCGTTAGTGGATCAGCAATGTTTTGATCTTTATGAACTTTACGAATATATATCTTTACCCTTTTCAACTCCATACCTTATGAAGTTGAATCTCCGCTCAAGGTGCTTAGTCTTTTGATGAGTACGGGGTTCCTTGATTTGAGCAATCCCACCCATGTAATTACCAAAGATTTCTAGGGGTCTTGAATGGTAGAGACCATCCCTAGATAAGCAATGGACAAAATTATCCATGCAGCTTCCCAAGCTGCCAATGAAGCGGCTATGTATTCGGATTTTGTAGTGAACAATGCTACCGTGTCTTGCTTTGAACCTTTCAAGGACACTTCTTCTCCATTCATAATGGAAGTATACCCCGATTGTGATCGAAAATCATCTTGATCAGTTTTGGAAGCCTGCATCCGTGTAACCCTTTACAACGACTTCCTTTTCAATAGATCCGTATATTAGAAACAAATCCTTAGTCCTACTAAGGTATTTCAATATACTTTTAAGAGCCACCCGATGGTTATTTCTATTGGTATCTACTTTGTCATACTTAATAAGCATGACTTTTCCGGTCTAGTGCATATCATCACACAAATGATGGATCCTATAGCAGATGCGTGTGGGATATCATTCATTTGATTTTGCTCATCCTATGAGCTTGGACATTGAGACATAGTCAACACTGTCCCTCCTTGAATAGGTACCATACCTTTCTAAGAGTTTTTCATCTTGAACCTTTTCAAGATTTTATCAATATATATGCACTTTGGTTTAACCCTATCAACCACCTCGATCTATCCTTATAGATCTTTATTCCAAAATATGGGTGGCTTAAACGAGATCTTATATGAAAAACATCTTCAAAGCTAGGTTTTAGTACCTTCCAAGGTTGGAATATTATTTCCAAATAGTAGTGTGTCATCAACATACAACACTAAGAATACAATTATGCTCCCACTAGCCTTCATATATATATACATAACCTTCTTGATGCTTGTTTCAATCCAAATTGGACATAGCATTTTGGTATATGGTTAGCCTACAGGGGTCAACTACATAGCATCCACTCATGGAATATCCATATCTTTCGGATTGAATACTAACTCTACCAGATTTGTGAACGTTTTGTGTGTATTTATCAACCTCTTGATCATCATCAACAACCTCTTGTTGGTAGCTAGTGTCAACCAAAAGTGTACCGGCTTGTGGATTTTGATTCTTATCAAGTTCCACAGTTCTATACGTCATTCCTTCCATAAAGAACTCGGTTTCCAAGAACATAGCCTTTCGAGCAATAAATACTTTTGCTCAGTTGAGTCAAAGAAACAGTATTCCATACAGTCTCTGTGGATTCTCAACTTATATACACATTCTTTGTCCGGGTCATATTCATAATATGAGCCTTAGAGAGCAATGCGAAAACCCAAAATGATAAAGATGGTAAGCTCATAGCCATAATAAATTGAACCATATCCAAATAAGGTTCAGTTTCTTCTTTATCAGAATGAAGAACACAAATAGTTATTTGGAGTTGATATTCTACTTCATTATTGAAGATTTTGATTATTTCAAAAGCTTCATACTTATGTGTCATCAAGTGCACACAATAATAGCGCGACTGTAATCGTCGAATAAAATAATGAAGTATCTTTCACCAATCTTTGTCATTGTCTTAAAAGGACTACATACATCCAAATGTATCATTCCTAGTAAATCTTTTGGTTCACACTTATCAAATGAAACATTTTCATTTGTTTCCAAAAGACCATTCTTTTGAAGTGTTTGAATCCAATTCTTGTTTATATGACTAATACGATAATGTCAATGATAATAATAACTTAAACCCATTTTAAGTTTCTTTGTGCTTAATGTGTATAATAAGTCATTGTAGGACGAATTATCATGAACCAATTCATGGATATCACTAAAAGGTATGTCCTTAAAATGAAATACATCATCCAAAAAACTTAATACCATTATTTACAAACTTTAAATCATGATCACATTGTTTTAATAGGAAACCTTAATTATGTTTCTAGTCAAACTAGATGCATATAAAAGGGTTTGAGAACAACTTCCAAACAATTTGAAAGTCTCAAAATAGAGTTTCCTTCCTTGAAGCGCACATTTCTTTTGAAACCCTTTGCAACAATTGCAAGAATGAGTTTCACATCCGGTATCCAATACCCATGTGTTTGAAGAAATGACATTTAATACAATGTGTGAATCATGGAAATTGTATTTGAGGTTTCTCAACATCCCTCTTGTCTTTCAACTCCTTGAGATAGGAGGAACAATTCCTATTTATTGTCCTATCTCTCCATACTCAAAGCATGGAACGTTCTTCGTTACTTAGGCTTCATAAGCTTAGGCTTTTCGAGGTTTCGCATTAACCTTTGCTTTGATGTATTCCTTTCCTTTGGCAATAATTGCCTTAGGATCGGGATTGGCCATTTATTATAGCCTTCCTCATTGATCGAGAGAATAGGTAGAACCTCTCTACCCATCCCCTGCCTCGGTTGCTTTGAGCATTGCGTGAAGTTCACCAATGCTCTTGTCCCACCCATTCATATTACAGTTTATTATGAATGTCTCAAACCTTTAGTTAGGCAATCAAGGATCAAATCCTTGGCCAACTACTTTGAGACAGGACAGTTAAGCATCTTGAGGCTATCAATGTGGCTTTTCATCTTAAGAATATATAAGATGATATCGATTGGGTTTCTTCCATGTGACATGTATAAATGCTCGAACCGTTTCGTAGCAATCTACTAAAGTTTGTTGAAGGAACATTTCCTTCAACTAGATTATCATGTCATATGCCCCATGATGCTCCAAACCCTTTTGGAGTTCGGGAATCATATTCCCAACATGAGGTAGGATACTTGCACAGAATCCTTAGTGTGCCTAAGCCAATCGTCAAAAGGCCTTAACATCAACAGCGTTGGTTGGTGAGGTATGGGATCGTCAAGGACATAGGCCTTTACTCATTTTGAGAACGATTCTCAAATTTCAAATTGAGTCCATAAGTTTATTATGGTTAAGACGATCCCCTTTTAAGATGGTTCTCGGTGATAGGGTAGGGACGGTCGGGGTAGTAGCATCGTGGTGGCGGCCATTATTACAAAATTACAAAGTTCATTTTAGTATTTCTGAAAAATTGCATTTTAACTATTAATACCCTTTACATGTCTCATAGACAATTAATAATTAAAATCTAGAATCCAATGTTACATTTAAATGATGGTTAGGTGACCTTTATCCCATTATTTAAATTAACAAGGTAGTCAACAGTTGACAATTGCAACCTATTGCAACTTCTAGTCTTGTGGGATCGGTTAAACATCATATGTTTAGTCGGCATGTTTAATCCCATCAACACCATTGTACGCCATGCTTCGGTGACCCTAATCACATGGTTTCCAATTCAAGTCGTCCTACTTACACATACGTGTGAGTTTTCACATACAAGCAGTTAGGTGACGTTTATCCCACAAGTACGTTAGACTCACCTCAAAGATACAAGTTCCCTACAAGTGGTTAGGTGACCTTTATCCCACAAATAGTTCCCAAGAGATTCGAGTGTCGTGTAAAAGGATGGTGTTAGACTTGTTACCAAAGGGATTTAAGTTTCCATTAATTCTAGTTATGAAAACTCTATGTACCTTGTATTCGCATGCTTTCAAATACATGGTACCCTATGGTTTATTTTTAATAAAACCTCTTTTATTAAATCATTAATCCTTTTAATAACCTTTTATTAACCACTTAATGATTAGAAACCATAAATTTTTAGCTTGTTAAGTTTGCTAATGAGTTTGTTTTGCATATCCAAATATCAAACAACAATCATACAACAAACAACCAAACAAGCATAATCATACAAACATATGTGCATAACCATAGCCACTAAGTTGACTACACTTGTTTGCCATCACAAGTGTTGTCATAAGGTCTTTCCTAAGGGTTAACAATGACATCATATGTGTCCATGAACTCCCACTTGATTCCACATCCAAATGCTTCAAGTGTCCATGTCTTTTGTGTCCTTGCTTTTGGGTCTTCTTCTTGTGCATCTTCTTTTACAAAATTATATCCTAATACAATTTTCTAATAAAAGAAATGCACCTATTCTATTTATTACATAACCAAATGAATAAATAAATTACAACCCAAATACTTAAACAAAAGAAATTATTACAACCCTTTTAAATGAATACAACCAACATGACAATTCCACAATCAACCAAATCCAAAACACACATGGTCAAGGCTATGTTATGCACTAAAACATGTATCCATATACATCATTCAAGAACCAAAATGAACCCCATTTGACCCTAAATTTTCAGCCAACATAAACCAAGAATTTAGGGTCTTTTGTCCAAACAAAGCACAATCAACCATTTTGATATCTTTCCTTTCAAGATTTAATCAAAAGCATGCAAGATATAACCTTGAAAGGTTGGGGTAATCATCATATCATCTCAAAACAGCCCTAATTTGGTTGTTAAAGTCCTATAAAACCAATTTTACAAGGACAAATGAGGCTGTTCATCCACATATCCGGCTCTAGATGCCAATGTTGGGTTTGTTGGACCTTAACAAACTAGTTTAACCATTTAAACTAAGAAAACGCAGCGGAATAATAGATTAATATCATGTTGTAATCATAAAATTAAAAGTTCATAACTTTGTTTCAACAAACCAAAACATAAGGATCATTCATATGTGTTTGAACTAGCTATCAAGAGAAGGAAACAACCAAAACAACATCAACAAACTACCTTTGTAGGCTGCTGAAAACGTGAATGAAACACCTTCCATAAGGGCTGCTAAAAACGTGATTTGGGTGAAGAAAAGGCTGCTCTTGAATGGCCAAAACACCAAAGTAGATGTCCTCAAGTATCCATACCCACAAGCCTCTAAGAAAACACCATCTTTGCTAGGATTTAAAGCACCAAAACGAACAACAATGCTGCTGGAACCTTGTTTCCAGCCGAGTTCTTCAATGGGTGGAAGAAAGAAAACCATTTCTACTTCATACCAATGAAGGAGCATATCTTGGATCATTAGAATACCCAAGAAAACGACCAAAAGGGATTCAAAACCCTTTTTCAGCCGTGTGAAAATGGAGAGAAGAAGGACTTTTCTCTAGTTGTTCATCTTGTGAAAAGAGAGAGATAGATGGATCATCATTGCACTCTTCCACTCAACCACACTCTTAATGAGTGTTCTTTTTTCAAGACAAATAAAAATTGGGAAGTCCAAGGGGGGGCTGAATTCAGCCCTTATAAAACCCAAGTTCACCTAATTTTTAAAATACTTGTAACACATTAAAAGTTGAGTGGACTTGTTACATAATTAACCCTTTTAATTATGTAACATATGGCACATTATTAATGTTCATTAGTTAGATGATAAGATATATATAATTAACCTTTTAATTATATAACTTATACACCCTAAAATATAAAATCAACTAATTACATTATGATGTTGATATGTTATATGATTAAAGCCTTTTAATGTATAACATAAGAACATATACTATTTGTTGTTATTTAACCATTTAAATAACAATGTAAATAATAATAGTTCATGAACAAATTATCCATATAATTTGTTCTATCTCTCATTTCTTTAAATTAGAAAATCCATTTTCTAATTAGGTGCTCATATTTAATTGCATGATCATATCATCAAATAAATATTTATTGGTGTTTGCTAAGCTTGTTATTGGGTATGACCCGACTTGGATCATGACGTACTAACCACATCAATGTTCTATGTGTCTTGGGCATACAGGATCCAATAGAAAGGACCCTTTGGTGAGTTGTCAGGGTAGCATATGAGATGATGTTGGGGTTCTATGCTATCCCTTTCAACCACATGAAGGGTTGAACCCATTTGATTGTTGGAGTTGCCAGATGAACCTTGCATGTTCATCTCCATCTGGTAACCACTGAGAATCCCATATAACTCTGTCAGAGTAAGAGTTTTGAGGTTCTCAGTCCTCTTGATCACCACACAGTAGTGTGTCCATTGCCTAGGAAGTGAGGACATGAACTTCCTTACAATGTCCCTGTTCTCAAGAGGAACTCCTCCATCCACTAGGGTATCCACTATCTCAACATACCTGAAGTATTGTTGAGTCATGGTTTCACCTGCTTTGAAGGTGAAGTTTTCAAACTGCTGCTTCAGGAGATCCTTCTTGTTCTCCTTGGCTTCAAAGGAGCCTTCATACATCAGCTTCAGTGCATCCCACAACTGTTTAGCTGTTTTGCACTTCTTAAAGCCTCTGTACACAAAGTTTGGGAGAGCAGTCTGAAGAGCAGTCATGGCCTTCCTATCAATTTCTACTCTCTTCCTATCTTCATCAGAGTAGTTGGCCCAATTTTGGAATCATACCAGCACTAGTAGCAGAAGGAGTGTTGGGTATGAAAGGTCCATTCTCAACAAATTCCCACATTCTTGAGTCTAAGGACCTGATAAAACCTTCCATTCTCATACACCAGGTGTCAAAGTCATCAAGAGTGATCAGTGGGGATTTGTTCATGGTTCCAGTCTCCATATCAGTCTTTGAGATGGATGCCATTTGGAGAGTTTAGTTTTTGTGTGTGTGAGGGATCTTAAGATGGTGAGATCTTATATCAAGAGCCCGAAAAGCTCTGATACCAATTGCAGGACCGGTTAAGGGCTTGAACAAATTACAACACAACAACACAATGAGGAGAACAACTAAACTTTGATCAAACAGTGAACTGGATTAACCAATATTGATACAAAGAACACAAGTAAAGTAAAGAAACAGAACAAGAGAGTTGGGTTTCAAGGAGGCAGTATATTGCTTTCTCAAGTTCTTTTACAAGTGTTACAAAGCATAAAGAAAGATACAAGAACTTGGAATACTTATACTACAACCTACAGCCAGCTATACTTTGAAAGCCAGCTGGATACAATTGACTAGACACTAACAAAATCAATTGTAGGATCAAAAGGCATATCTGCCTTTTGACCTTGTGACTATGACATGCCATAGCTCACATCCTTATCTAGTACAAAAAGGATAAAGTACATAAAGTAGAAAGTTACAGACTCAAGACCTCAATGTACAGTTACCAAAAGCATGGACCTTTTCACCAACTCATGTAAGTTGGTGACTTTACAGAGATGCAGCGGAAAGGTGTCCAGCTTTATGGAACAGTACATCAGATAAAGCATGTATACTAAAAGTCTTCGCAAGAAATCTGTCTTCATAGGTTGAAGCTTCGGAAGACTTTGTCTCTGAGGCTTCGGAAGACTTCATGTCTGGCTTCGGAAGATATTGGTCTTGGCTTCGGAAGATTTTACACTTAGAGTATTTTCTAGTGTAGGATGTAAAACTTCCGAAGCATTCCTTACTTCAGTACTTAGTGCATGTTGCAGAGACACATTTGGATGTTTTGGTTTGCATCAGACTTAAGGAATCCTTACAATGTGTATGTGAATTGATGATGCATGATGTTTATGATGATGTGTGATGGGGTATGTGATGTTTATGTGATGCTATGTATGTTCATGTTATGTTTTCTTACGTTCCTATTATGTATTATTTCGTGACTTACGTGTTATGATTATGAAATGAACGAAAAGTATTATGTAACGTAAAGAGAAAGTTAATGATAATGATAAGTGGAATGTAAGTAAGAACGAATGCATGCATTAATGAATGAATGAAAGTAAGAAAGTCTTGCAAGCAATGTATGGAGGTTCACACCCAATGAAGAGTGTTTGCTCAACTGTGTGCGAGTTAGCTACCCCAGAAGGATGCACACTGGGGTCTAATCTTTGTGATTGACCATACGTATAGGATCCTTGTCGCTTGCCCTAGGTACTGGATTCAGCTTCGTGCATAATGTTCGAGGTCTATGATAGACCTCAGGCCCAGTAACCAGCTTCGTGCACAATGTTCGGGGTATAGCACATGGCATTGGTCCGGCATGAAAGATGAATGATAATGATGAGTGTACTTGCCCCAGGCCCTAGAGTCAGCTTCGTGCACAATATTCGCGGTACAGTACATGTCATCGGAAGTTAACGAATGTACGAAAGATAAGTAAAGAAGATTATGAATGA
The DNA here is from genome assembly GCA_025215565.1 of Flaveria ramosissima. Taxonomy (NCBI): domain Eukaryota; kingdom Viridiplantae; phylum Streptophyta; class Magnoliopsida; order Asterales; family Asteraceae; genus Flaveria; species Flaveria ramosissima. The sequence goes on from CM046034.1 coordinate 25,797,241, forward strand.
AAGTGAATGATAACGATGACGTATGATGATGAATGAAAGAAAGTTAACGAATGAATGATCAAAGATAATAATGCTATTATCTATGTGTACTTATGATGTATGATCGCGAACGAAAGTAATGAACGGTTGTAAAAGGATATAAAGTATTTTACTCAAAAAACTAGGACTCACTCAACAACGCTGACTTTTATGTATTTTCCAGTTGGCAGGTGATTGTTGCTGAGGATGGCACGGGGCAGCTACTTGGCATTTTTGGGATGGCATCCATTTGTATAACAATGATTGTTTGTGATGTAATGCAAATCATGATATTTTGTAACAGTTAACTACATTGTATTATTTGCAAAAGCTGTCATTAATATATGAAATGGTTTTAAATTATTCCGCTGCGATGTTTTTCATAGATGTAAATGTATATTTTATGTTTATGTGCGATGATTGTTGATGTGATCCAAATTATACATATAAAACACATCAATTACAAACTCCTACTGAAAATGATGATTTGATACTTAAATCGTTCATATTGTGTTTTCAGGCTTGGAAAAGACCATGAGGAACAAAAAGAGCTTAAATAAGAAGAAAATGAAGAAATCAAGTTTTGGAATTCAAGCATGGGGCCGTGCTTCATGAGGCACGCCCCCATGCCCAGCCTGAAACACACCCCCATGCTTAAATCAACACACCCCCGTGTTTGTTGGTCCGACACGACAAAAAGTACTGTTCCCCGACCCGAGGCACGGGGGCGTGCCCCAGGAGGCACGGGGCCGTGCCCCACCACAAACACAGGGCCGTGCCCCATTGAACACGGGGCCGTGCCCGACAACGTCTGAGCGTACGAGCCGACCAACTTTTACGTACATTGTACTAGCACGGGGCCGTGCCTTTTAGGCACGGGGCCGTGCTTAAACACTCCAGAAAGCCTATAAATAGGACTTCATTTGCAACTTGAAAAGGAGCTTTTGGGAGGTGAAGTGCTGGTGTTCCCTCTCGGGAACCCAGCCTTTGGAGGTCCTTAGAAGGTTTTGGAGGTTCATTCAACACTTAGAAGAAGCTTGGGATCGTTTAACATCATCCATAATGGATCATCGGTTTGATTGTTCTAATTTACCAATGATTTCATTACTATCTTTTATCTTTGTTGTTATGTTCAAGCTCCTTGTGAGCTAAACTTCATGTGTTATCTTAATTTAATGAAACTTATGTAATTTGTTATGAACTAATGGTGTGATATATATTATGTTAATGTTATGGTGGTCTTGGGAAAACTATTGATGGGTAGCATCTACATTTGAACAGGAAGTTATAAATTTATGGTTTGTGATTGTGATTGTCATACAAGGTTGAAAACCGTATGATTAACTTTCATTCGCGAAACCGGTCTTCATAATAAATCCATGGCTAATGAACTAGAAATGGTTATTAGAAATCATATCACTTTAACTTTCTGATCATTTGCGGGTTCCCTTTATTAGTTCGGAAACTTCGGTAATTGTTACAGTTTTCTAAAATTAATGGTATGTTAGGAAGGAACCTGATCAACTCTCTTTTAACATTAAGTTATGTTTTCAGAAATCGTATGTCAAATAGGTCACAAAAGATTTACCTACATTACTAGGGCTTTGATCTGAGCAGTAAACTCAGCCTGACAGGATCAAGTCACTACGGCAGCAGGATAGACGAGAAATCGCGCCAGCTCATCTTTATAAACATTAACATAATTACATTAATCCATATCTTAAAATCACACCACCAATTCATCACAGTTATATAAGTGTAGCCTTACTTCACTGAAAGAATCACCAAAAGTCTCAACCTATCTTTATTTATCTTTATCTATCTTTATTTATTGTTGTCATGTTTAACTTATCATTTTCTAAAACATAAAACTAATAGTCAATTAGGAGGGTTGTTGAGTAGGCTTAGTGTGTCCACGGATTGATACTCGGTTCTTACCAACACTATATTACCATACGACAGGTACACTGCCTTTTGTGTGTGTGGTTTAGTATTAGTAATTTCCATTTAAAACTTAATATGTGCAAAGAATCTATATCAAAATATATATACTATCCGCACCCATCAAGTTTTTGGCGCCGTTGCCGGGGACACATGTTAGTTTGAAAGATGATCCAAATTTTTGACTATTTTGTTTTATTTAAAAAAAATTTAATTAGAAAAGAAAATTAAAAAAAAATGAAAGAAGTTATCTCCACAAAATGCTATCAAGGTTGAAAAGAGTGAGGGACTAAGCTTCAAAGTCAATGGTAATCGGTTAATGGCCAAATCGATGTACCAACCAAGATTTTCTCGGAGGTGATAAACCTCCACCTCATTTAAAACTAAGTGTGGGGAAGGGTCTAGCCAAGGACCCGTAACCAAAACATGGCTCTATGTTACTTTCAGTCTGTTTATTTTTATTTTGTTTTGTGTGCTTAGGATTTTAATTTCATGTTTTAAATAATTTGGTGATGTTTTAGATTAATCCTGATGTTTCTTTTGAGCTCATTCAAGGCGGCTGTGGAAAAACGATCGCACGTATTTGACTCATCATTTTAGGGGAGTTTTCGTTTGCCTTTCTCTACTTAATATTTATTGTGAATCACATTGAGGACAATGTGAAGTTTAAGTGTGGGGAAGGGTAATACATGCTTGATACTTTGCTTATAAATAGGTCCAAGTTATAACTAAATCTTTTGCATAAAGTCACTCTAGTTTGTGGCAACAACACCGGGCACATGACACAAAATATAAATATATGTTTTTGAGAGAAAAATAAGCAAATGAAGCAAACCCAAATAATCTTAAAAATGTTTTTTGTGATCTCTTGAAAAGCAAAAAGAGTTAGTGAAAATATTCAAACATGTAAAATGAAACACTTATACCCAATTACGTCCAATGTGTGAGCTTATTTTTGAGCCTTAAACAAGCTTTGCATTTATGTATTTTTGCTTTCATTATGGATAGATTGAGGGTGTCTTAAGTTGCGTGTGAATTAGAACTTGTTTTGGGTATGCATTTCAAAACCTTATAAGTGTTTCTTGCATAAAAAGGATTTAGGCAATTAGGAAAACCCGACATTCGATCCTCTACCATTTTCAAATATCCTTACCCAACATTATCTCTAGTTAGCCCCGTTGAGCTTAAATGTTTTCATTTTTTATCACCCAAATCACTAAGCCACTAAACCAAAAAGCCTTCAACATTACCCATTTTCGTTAAAGACATGTTTTGGCTTATTAAAAAAAAAAGAGAGAAAGAAAGAAAGAAAAAAAAAAAAGAAAGAAGAAAACTAGTTCCATCATTTTATGGTACTTCAAGATATGTGTTCGAAAAAGAAAAAATGATATGAAAGATTCCTAACTTGTGGGGAACTAGTTTCATGAAGGAAAATGCAACAAAAACCAAACCGAATCCGAGTATTCGACATCCAAATCCGTTGGGTGCTTTTAGGCTCAAAGCCGAACGACCCTTAAAAAGAAAGGATAGCTACGTATATCATCGGGTTAAGGAGGAGGTGCAGTTTTTGAAAATGCAATACGGTCTTGACGATCTGACCATAAACGAGTCCTCAAATTAGCATATCCCTTCTAGCTTGAGTATTGTACAAGGAACCATTTTATTGGTTTCCCTTTAGTTTGTGAAATAAGCCAAGACCGCTGTTTTTAGCATTTAGCCACTTTTATCCAAATAATCCATACCCTGAACCCGAGACAAATTACAACCCATCAAAGACCTAATGATTTATGCAAGTAAATGCCTAACATAGGTGGAGATTTGATCCCTTATCAAGCATATGATTTCACACGTATTCATACTAGGCAATTGAGCGTATTATTCATACTTCATCTTATGTATGATTCCATATATATAGCCGAGTGTGAGTGCACCTTGTGAGAAGTGTGAACTTTTACATGTTAAAAATATTTAGAAACCATTCTATTGCTTGAAAGGATATCATTTCACATGTGCTTAACTGTTTATATTTGGGTAAACCAAGTTTGCTTGTATAGTTCTTGAAAGACATATTTATATCTTGATTTATTTGGTTTTGGTGGTGTTGCTATTTTGAGTGATTTTGCTTGAGGACAAGCAAAGTTTAAGTGTGGGGATATTTGATGTGAATTGTCTATGATTATGAGATGATATTAAGATTATTTATGTGTGATACTTAACAATAAAAAAATAACAAATTAAATCTCAATTATACAATAAACACATCAATAACATCAATATTAGAAACTCTTACTGAAAATGATGATTTGATACTTAAATTGTTCATATTGTGTTTTTAGGCTTGGAAAAGACCACGATGAACAAAAATAGCTTAAATAAGAAGAAAATGAAGAAATTAAGTTTTGGAATTCAAGCATGGGGCCGTGCTTCATGAGGCACGCCCCCATGCCCAGCCTGAAACACACCCCTGTGCTTAAATCAACACACCCCCGTGTTTGTTGGTCCGACACGACAAAAAGTACTGTTACCCGACCCGAGGCACGGGGGCGTGCCCCAGGAGGCACGGGGCTGTGCCCCACCACAAACACGGGGCCGTGCCCTATTGAACACGGGGTCGTGCCCGACAACGTCTGAGCGTACGAGCCGACCAACTTTTACGTACATTGTACTAGCACGGATCCGTGCCTTTTAGGCACGGGGCCGTGCTTAAACACTCCAGAAAGCCTATAAATAGGACTTCATTTGCAACTTGAAGAGGAGCTTTTGGGAGGTGAAGTGCTGGTGTTCCCTCTCGGGAACCTAGCCTTTGGAGGTCCTTAGAAGGTTTTGGAGGTTCATTCAACACTTAGAAGAAGCTTGGGATCGTTTAACATCATCCATAATGGATCACCGGTTTGATTGTTCTAATTTACCGATGATTTCATTACTATCTTTTATCTTTGTTGTTATGTTAAAGCTCTTTGTGAGCTAAACTTCATGTGTTATCTTAATTTAAAGAAACTTATGTAATTTGTTAGGAACTAATGGTGTGATATATATTATGTTAATGTTATGGTGGTCTTGGGAAAACTATTGATGGGTAGCATCTACATTTGAACAGGAAGTTATAAATTTATGGTTTGTGATTGTGATTGTCATACAAGGTTGAAAACTGTATGATTAACTTTCATTCGCGAAACCGGTCTTCATAATAAATCCATGGCTAATGAACTAGAAATGGTTATTAGAAATCATATCACTTTAACTTTCTGATCATTTGCGGGTTCCCTTTTATTAGTTCGGAAACTTCAGTAATTGTTACGGTTTTCTAAAATTAATGGAATGTTAGGAAGGAATCTGATCAACTCTCTTTTAACATTAAGTTATGTTTTAGAAATCGTATATCAAATAGGTCACAAAAGATTTACCTACATTACTAGGGCTTTGATCTGAGCAGTAAACTCAGCCTTACAGGATCAAGTCACTACGGCAGCAGGATAGACGAGAAATCGCGCCAGCTCATCTTTATAAACATTAACATAATTACATTAATCCATATCTTAAAATCACACCACCAATTCATCACAATTATATAAGTGTAGCCTTACTTCACTGAAAGAATCACCAAAAGTCTCAACCTATCTTTATTTATCTTTATCTATCTTTATTTATTGTTGTCATGTTTAACTTATCATTTTCTAAAACATAAAACTAATAGTCAATTAGGAGGGTTGTTGAGTAGGCTTAGTGTGTCCACGGATTGATACTCGGTTCTTACCAACACTATATTACCATACGACAGGTACACTGCCTTTTGTGTGTGTGTTTAGTATTAGTAATTACCATTTAAAACTTAATATGTGCAAAGAATCTATATCAAAATATATATACTATCCGCACCCATCAAGTTTTTGGCGCCGTTGCCGGGGACACATGTTAGTTTGAAAGATGATCCAAATTTTTGACTATTTGTTTTATTTAAAAAAAAAAAATTAATTAGAAAAGAAAATTAAAAAAAATGAAAGAAGTTATCTCCACAAAATGCTATCAAGGTTGAAAAGAGTGAGGGACTAAGCTTCAAAGTCAATGGTAATCGGTTAATGGCCAAATCGATTACCAACCAAGATTTTCTCGGAGGTGAACAAACTCCTCATTTAAAACTAAGTGTGGGGAAGGGTCTAGCCAAGGACCCGTAACCAAAACATGGCTCTAAGTTACTTTCAGTCATTTTTATTTTGTTTTGTGTGCTTAGGATTTTAATTTCATGTTTTAAATAATTTGGTAATGTTTTAGATAATCCTGATGTTTTTTTTGAGCTCATTCAAGGCGGCTGTGGAAAAAACGATCGCACGTATTTGACTCATCATTTTAGGGGAGTTTTCGTTTGCCTTTCTCTACTTAATATTTATTGTGAATCACATTGAGGACAATGTGAAGTTTAAGTGTGGGGAAGGGTAATACATGCTTGATACTTTGCTTATAAATAGGTCCAAGTTATAACTAAATCTTTTGCATAAAGTCACTGTAGTTTTGTGGCAACAACACCGGGCACATCACTCAAAATATAAATATATGTTTTTGAGAGAAAAATAAGCAAATGAAGCAAACCCAAATAATCTTAAAAATGTTTTTTGTGATCTCTTGAAAATCAAAAAGAGTTGGTGAAAATATTCAAACATGTAAAATGAAACACTTATACTCAATTACGTCCAATGTGTGAGCTTATTTTTGAGCCTTAAATAAGCTTTGCATTTATGTATTTTTGCTTTCATTATGGATAGATTGAGGGTGTCTTAAGTTGCATGTGAATTAGAACTTGTTTTGGGTATGCATTTCAAAACCTTATAAGTGTTTTTTGCATAAAAAGGATTTAGGCAATTAGGAAAACCCGACATTCGAGCCTCTACCATTTTCAAATATCCTTACCCAAACATTATCTCTAGTTAGCCCCGTTGAGCTTAAATGTTTTCATTTTTATCACCCAAATCACTAAGCCACTTAACCAAAAAGCCTTCAACAATACCCATTTTCGTTAAAGACATGTTTTGGCTTATTTCAAAAAAAAAGAGAAAGAAAGAAAGAAAAAAAAAGAAGAAAGAAGAAAACTAGTTCCATCATTTTATGGTACTTAAAGATATGTGTTCGAAAAAGAAAAAATGATATGAAAGATTCCTAACTTGTGGGGAACTAGTTTCATGAAGGAAAATGCAACAAACACCAAACCGAATCCGAGTATTCGACATCCAAATCCGTTGGGTGCTTTTAGGCTCAAAGCCCAACGACTCTTAAAAAGAAAGGATAGCTACGTATATCATCGGGTTAAGGAGGAGGTGCAGTTTTTGAAAATGCAATACGGTCTTGATGATCTGACCATAAACGAGTCCTCAAATTAGCATATCCTCTAGCTTGAGCTTGTGTACAAGGAACCATTTTATTGGTTTCCCTTTAGTTTGTGAAATAAGCCAAGACCGCTGTTTTTAGCATTTAGCCACTTTTATCCAAATAATCCATACCCTGAACCCGAGACAAATTACAACCCATCAAAGACCTAATGATTTATGCAAGTAAATGCCTAACATAGGTGGAGATTTGATCCCTTATCAAGCATATGATTTCACACGTATTCATACTAGGAAATTGAGCGTATTATTCATACTTCATCTTATGTATGATTCCATATATATAGCCGAGTGTGAGTGCACCTTGTGAGAAGTGTGAACTTTTACATGTTAAAAATAGAAACCATTCTATTGCTTGAAAGGATATCATTTCACATGTGCTTAACTGTTATATTGGGTAAACCAAGTTTGCTTGTATAGTTCTTGAAAGACATATTTATATCTTGATTTATTTGGTTTTTGGTGGTGTTGCTATTTTGAGTGATTTTGCTTGAGGACAAGCAATGTTTAAGTGTGGGGATATTTGATGTGATCCAAATTATACATATAAAACACATCAATTACACATCAATTATTCCAGAAACTCTTACTGAAAATGATGATTTGATACTTAAATCGTTCATATTGTGTTTTCAGGCTTGGAAAAGACCATGATGAACAAAAAGAGCTTAAATAAGAAGAAAATGAAGAAATCAAGTTTTCAAGCATGGGGCCGTGCTTCATGAGGCACGCCCCCATGCCCAGCCTGAAACACACCCCCGTGCTTAAATCAACACACCCCCGTGTTTGTTGGTCCGACACGACAAAAAGTACTGTTCCCCGACCCGAGGCACGGGGCCGTGCCCCACCACAAACACGGGGCCGTGCCCAATTGAACACGGGGCCGTGCCCGACAACGTCTGAGCGTACGAGACGACCAACTTTTACGTACATTGTACTAGCACGGGGCCGTGCGTTTTAGGCACGGGGCCGTGCTTAAACACTCCAGAAAGCCTATAAATAGGACTTCATTTGCAACTTGAAGAGGAGCTTTTGGGAGGTGAAGTGCTGGTGTTCCCTCTCGGGAACCCAGCCTTTGGAGGTCCTTAGAAGGTTTTGGAGGTTCATCCAACACTTAGAAGAAGCTTGGATCGTGTTATCATCATCCCATAATGGATCACCGGTTTGATTGTTCTATTTAACGATGATTTCATTATATCATTACTATCTTTTTTTGTTATGTTCAAGCTCCTTGTGAGCTAAACTTCACGTGTTATCTTAATTTAATAAAATAATTGTAATTTGTTAGGAACTAATGGTGTATATATATTATGTTAATGTTATGGTGGTCTTGGGAAAACTATTGATGGGTAGCATCTACAATAAAACGGGAAGTTATAAATTTATGGTTTGTGATTGTGATTGTCATACAAGGTTGAAAACGATGATATTAACTTATTCGCGAAATCGCGAGTCTTCATAAAAATCCATTGCTAATGAACTAGAAATGGTTATTAGAAATCATATCACTTTAACTTTCTGATCATATGCGGGTTCCCTTTTATTAGTTCGGAAACTTCAGTATTGTTACGGTTTTCTAAAATTAATGGTTATGTTAGGAAGGAACCTGATCATCTCTCTTTTTAACATTAAGTTTGTTTTCAGAAATCGTATGTCAAATAGGTCACAAAAGATTTACCTACATTACTAAGGCTTTGATCTGAGCAGTAAACTCAACCTGACAGGATCAAGTCACTACGGCAGCAGGATAGACAAGAAATCGCGCCAGCTCATCTTTATAAACATTAACATAATTACATTAATCCATATCTTTAAATCACACCACCAATTCATCACAATTATATAAGTGTAATCTAAATTAGGATAACAACCTTACTTCACTGAAAGAATCACCAAAAGCCTCAACCTATCTTTATTTATCTTTATCTATCTTTATTTATTGTTGTCATGTTTAACTTATCATTTTCTAAAACATAAAACTAATAGTCAATTAGGAGGGTTGTTGAGTAGGCTTAGTGTGTCCACGGATTGATACTCGGTTCTTACCAACACTATATTACCATACGACAGGTACACTGCCTTTTGTGTGTGTGGTTTAGTATTAGTAATTACCATTTAAAACTTAATATGTGCAAAGAATCTATATCAAAATATATATACTATCCGCACCCATCAATTGTCCAACTGTGAGCGTCCCGGGATCGGGGCCTTACAAGTTGGTATCAGAGCCAAAGTTTAAGTGAAAAGGGTAAATATTTTGAAAGGAAACCAAAACTTAAACTGAGAATGGGACAAAAGGAAGGGATGCCAGTCCGAGTAGCTATGTGCCATCAGGTATTTTTTCTTTAATGATAACCGATATTACGTGCGCATGTTATGTGATTTATGTGCCATTAGTAGATTTAGATACTGATGTTGTCAGGAAAGGAAATGCTTGGGGTATGGAGAGTAAAGTAATTGGCTATTCACAACTGGCCACTGTAATTAGGGACATACTATACTTGACATAAACTGAGCTATTACCTTGAATGACCGTGTTGGTGTTTAAATCTTATAGTGTGTTAGAGGATGGCTGGAGGTAGATCTTCGAAGGATTCTAGAGGTGGAGGCCGTGGTGGACGTGGTGCTGAACCACGGGTCACGAGGGGAAGGCCTAGAACTTAAGAGGTGGCTCATAAGGAGCCCGAGACCCCTCATCCGGAGGCTGGGGATGAGAGTGCTAACTTGAGAGCCTCCGTGAAGGAGGCAGTTGTAGAGGAGGTTCATCAGGTCATGCAGATGATCTTACCATCTTTGGTGACCGAAGTGATAAAGGCTGTAAGGGAAGGAGAAATGAAGGAAAGGAACCGGACCTCGGGAGAAAGAGGGAAACCGGAGACTGAGACGGTCGTCTCTACGGATGAGGAGGAAGAAGAAGAACATGTGCCTGAGGCAGCACGAGGCTGCAACTATGGGGCATTTCAAAGATGCAAGCCCCCAACTTTTGACGAAAATGGCACTGCTACTGCTGCTCACCGATGGGTGAGAGAGATGGAGGCTGTTCTTGATATCAGCGAGTGCCGGGAAGATCAGAAGGTGAAGTTTGCCACCCACTCATTTGTGGACTCGGCCTTGGTTGGTGGGACAATATTGTCCAGGCTGAGGACAGTAGGGCGATTGGGAGGATGAGGTGGAATGAGTTGAAGAAGTTGGTGATTAAGGAGTTCTGTCCTCATAGAGTGCTCGACAAGGTTGAGAGGGAGTTCCTGCAGCTGGAGGCGGGAATTATGACGCATCAACAGTACACCACCAAATCAATAAGATGGCACGGCTAGTGCCGGATCAGGTGACGCCTGTGTCACGGAAGATCAAGAGATACATCCAGGGCTTGCCGGCGAATATCCGCAGGCACATGATCGCCGCCCGACCAGGTACGTTCAGGTCGGTGGTTAATCTGGCAGGGAGGTTGTATGACGAGCGAGAAGTGGTGGTGGCTGAGCTGGGGAAGAAAGGTGGCGGTGACAAGTACTGGAATGGGAAACGGTTTGGGCGTGGCGGGGCCGCTCCAAACAATAAGGTTGCGAGGTTGGATGACCGGCGTGTGGTTACCCTGGTGCGGGGTCGAAGAAGTGTGGTAAGTGTGGGAAGGAGCACGCCGGAGAGTGTAGGTGGGGACTGTATGTGTGCTTCAAGTGTTGGAAGCCTGGCAAAGGTGGAGGCGGTGATGCAATGGAAGTCGCCGAAGACACCATCCGAAATCCGTAGTTTCTTGGGGTTGGCGGGCTATTATAGAAGATTCATCCAAGACTTCTCTAAGATAGCTTCCCCATTGACTAAGTTGACCCGCAAGGACATGAAGTTTTTTTGGGATCATGATCAAGAGAAGGCTTTTGAGGAGCTAAAGGCAAGGCTGACTCAAGCTCCTGTCTTGTCATTACCCGAAGGAAGCGAGGACTTGGTGTTCTATTCAGATGCTTCTTACTCGGGGTTGGGTTGTGTGTTGATGCAGAGAGGAAAGGTTATAGCCTACGCATCCCGACAACTGAAGGTTCATGAAGTTAGTTACCCTACTCATGACTTGGATTTAGCGGCGGTGGTCTTTGCTTTGAAGATTTAAAGGCACTACCTAAACGGGATGAAGTGCACCATCTTCACCGACCACAAGAGCTTGAAGTACTTCTTCGAGCAGAAAGATTTGAACATGAGGCAGAGGCGATGGTTAGAGCTCATAAAGGATTATGATTGCGAGATCCATTACCATCCGTGCAAAGCCAACGTAGTGGCAGATGCCCTTACCGAAAGAAGAGGCCTAAACCAATTTGGGTAAAAGCTTACCAATTTATTATGACCTCTGATGTGATGAAGCAGGTCAAAGAGTTTCAAGACGAGACATTGAAGGAAGATCATCTTAACACTGAAAGGATGAGAGGTCTAGTCGCGGAGTTGGGTGAAAACACTCTCGGTGTTAGAACTCGGTTCGGACGGATGTGGATTCCTCGCTATGGGGATCTACGTGGGAAGATCATGGACTAAGCTCATAAGACTCGATACTCCATTCATCCTGGTGTCACGAAGATGTATCAAGACATGAAGAAAAATTATTGGTGGTCGGGTATGAAGCGTGACGTAGTGGAATAAGTGAGTAAGTGCCTTACTTGCTTACAAGTGAAGGCGGAGCATTAAAAGCCATATGGGAAGATCCAACATTTGGATATACCCGAGTGGAAGTGGGAGCATATCACCACGGACTTTATCACGAAGTTACCGCGTACCGTGAAAGGGTATGATGCCATATGGGTGATAGTTGATCGTTTGACGAAGAGTGCTCACTTCCTACCAATCCGTGAAACATATTCTTCTGAGAGACTTGCAGATCTATTCATCAAGGAGATTGTAATTCGCCATGGTGTACCGGTGTCTATCGTGTTGGATCGTAACACCTGGTTTACATCCAAGTTTTGGAAGAGATTTCACGATGCTATGGGGATGAGGTTACATGTCAGCACAGCTTATCATCCATAGACAGATGGTCAGTTAGAAAGGACCATTCAGACGCTAGAAGATAAGCTTCGGGCATGCGTCATCGATTTTGGAGGAAGTTGGGATGACCACTTACCGTTAGCCGAGTTCTCATATAACAATAGCTACCATGCCAGCATTGGCATGCCCCCTTATGAGATGCTATACAGTAGGAGATGTAGAACACCCGCTTGTTGGTGTGACATTGGCCATAAAGAGTTACGGAGCGTCGTAGTTGTCGAGGCTACGACTGAGAAGCTGGAAAGGATCAAAGCCTTTATGAAGGCAGCTAAGGATATGCAAAAGTCGTATGCTGACAAACGGCATAGACCGATTGAGTTTCAGGGGGCGACAAGGTTATGTTAAAAGTCTCACCTTGGAAATGTATCATTCGTTTTAGGAAGTAGGGCAAGTTGAGCCCGAGATACATAGGGCCTTTCCAAATCATTGCTCGAGTAGGATAGGTGGCCTATAGGTTGGAGTTGCCCAGTGAGTAACGGCTCCGTTAGTGGAGCAACTAGTGGCAATCATTGATCACAAAGAGAAGAGGCTAAGGAATAAGGTGGTTCCCTTGGTGCGTGCATAGTGGAAGCACCAGAAGGGATCAGGGTCCACTTGGGAAGTTGAGGAGGAGATGAGGCAGCATTACCCTCAACTCTTTAGCGATTAACAGGTTTCGAGGACGAAACCTAAATGAGGGGGTAGACTTGTAACGCCCGGAATAAAGTGGAAACGAGCCAATTAATAATAATTGGCTTAGCCGAGATTATTTAAAGAAAAATAAGCGGGTAATGGAGTATGGACCGAGTAGACCTCGCGGGATATGTGTTTGGCGAGTTTAAGGCCCAGGAACACCCGGTATATATAAAGGGATCAGCTTGAGCAGCTCTCATTTGCAACTCAACACCCCAAACTCTAGAGAGAGAGAGTGTAGAGAGAGAAAGTGGAGAGAATTGAAGATTTAAAGCTTGGTTGATCACGGGATTGAAGATCGGTGTTCGTGGGGATCCAAACAACAAGAAAACACCAAGAATCTAGGTAATAAAGATCATTTAATCTTTCATTTTGATGTAAACCCAGATTCTAGGGCTTGGGTTTTTGAAAGTGGCAAAGAATCGCCCAAAACTCATGTTTTTGTGTAAGAAAACATGTATGAAGCTTAGATATAGCTTATTGGGTGAAAAACCAAGGTTTGGGTGTTGCCCCTTGGACCCCACTAGGGGCTGCTGCCCCTAGGACCCCGCTGTCAGGGGCTGCCGTCCCCGAACCCTCGCTGTTCCGTGAAGGGTCGGTTATGTTCTATGATGGCTTGTACTTGTTGTGCATGTGTATGTGTATGTGAATTGATGATGCATGATGTTATTGATGATGTGTAATGGGGTATGTGATTTTTATGTGATGCTATGTATGTTCATGTTATGTTTTCATATGTTCCTATTATGTATTATTCCATGACTTATGTGTTATGATTATGAAATGAACGAAAAGTATTATGTAACGTAAAGCGGAAGTTAATGATAATGATAAGTGGAATGTAAGTAAGAACGAATGCATGCATTAATGAATGAATGAAAGTAAGAAAGTCTTGCAAGCAATGTATGGAGGTTCACACCCAATGAAGGGTGTTAGCTCAACTGTGTGCGGGTTAGCTACCCCGGAAGGATGCACACTGGCGTCTAATCATTGTGATTGACCATATGTATGGGATCCTTGTCGCTTGCCCTAGGTACTGGAGTCAGCTTCATGCACAATTTTCGGGGTACAGTACATGTCATCGGAAGTTAACCAATATACGAAAGATAAGTAAAGAAGATTATGAATGAAAGTGAATGATAACAATGACGTACGATGATGAATGAACAAAAGTTAACGAATGAATGATCAAAGATAATAATACTATTATCTATGTGTACGTATGATGCATGATCGCGAACGAAAATAATGAACGGTTGTAAAAGGATATAAAGTATTTTATTCATAAAACTAGGACTCACTCAGCAACGCTAACTTTTATGTATTTTCCAGTTGGCAGGTGATTGTTTTTGAGGATGGCACGGGGCAGCTACTTGGTGTTTTTGGGATGGCATCCATTTGTATAACAATGATGTTTTTGTGAGGTAATGCAAATCATGATATTTTGTAACAGTTAACTACATTGTATTATTTTGCAAAAGCTTTCATTAATATATGAAATGGTTTTAAATTATTCCGCTGCGATGTTTTTCATTGATGTAAATGTATATTTTATGTTTTATGTGCGATGATTGTCCAACTGTGAGCGTCCCGGGATCGGGGCCTTACAAATGATCACTAAAATCACTCTATAGAATCACCGATGCACCATTTGTGACCTATTGTTTAAACCGAAACCAAAACCAAATAGGAGACAACACAAATCACCCGTCAAATCTATTCATTCATCTCTAAGCTTATCCATAACACTCGAATACAATCTGAAAACACCCTCGCCTACTAAATCCACCAGAATCATTCCAAATGACAACTCTCAATCCACATAATCCCTTATTAAGAAACAAGGCAATGATACCCTTTTCAAAGATCCAAGAAACTAGTCGTATTCACTTAATAAGAATTGGGAACCAAACTACAGTTGCGGAATGAATGTAATTAGACGTCACTAGTGGAACTCAATGTGTAATAAATGAATTCGAAGTTAAATCAAGCTAAAACGACCAAGTAAGTTAGATTTCCTTGTATTTCATTAACAATTTTGCAATAACATATATTTGAATCCGTATATTCGCGTAGGATTAACAAAATACATGGGAAATGAACTATAAACACAAAAACACTAAACATCAATAGTTCTCGAATGAAGAGTTTCTCACTTTCGTAACATCCTCAGATTGTATGCGATTGCCTTTCTCAAGCCTTCTAAACACCCTCCACATATAATTGAATGGGATCCAAGCATAATGATCACTAAAATCACTCTATACAATCACCAATGGACCATTAGTGACCTATTGTTTAAACCGAAACCGAAAACGAAACAAAAAAGGAGACAACACAAATCACCCGTGAAATCTATTCATTCCTCTCTAAACTTGTCCATAATAGTCGAATACAATCTTAAAACACCCTCGCCTACTAAATCCACCAGAATCATTTCAAATGACAACTCTCAATCAACATAATCCTTTATTAAGCAAAAAGGCAATGATACCCTTTCCAAAGGTCCAACAAACTAGTCGTATTCAATTAATAAGAATCGGGAACCAAATTACAGTTGCGGAATGAAGGTAATTAAACGTCACTAATGGAACTCAACGTGTAATAAGTGAATTCGAAGTTAAATCAAGCTAAAATGACCAAGTAAGTTAAATTTCCTTGTATTTCATTAACAATTTTGCTATAAAATATATGTGCATCCAAATATTCGTGAAGGTGTTGGTCCATGTGATCGAAAAACAGTACAATTGAAGTGATGAATTGCTCAATATCAAACATTCATGCTAAACAACAACAATTGAGAAGATAGAAGAGAATTCTAACACAAATTTGATACTCAAATGAACAATAGCAATCAATAACATCAAGCACAATAGTATTTCTGGGTGAAAACTGCTTAGAATTGGTAGCTTGCAACAATGATCCACGATTAGGGTTTTGCAAGCTTACCTTACAAAGAGAATTGACAAAAGTATATATAGCAGTTTCGCTGACAGTTTCGCTACCAGCGAAACTGTCATGCCGAAACTATAGTTTCGCCCGGCAGAACACAAGTTCGTTGGGTAAACCAAAACAGCATTCGCTGGACTGCCAAAACTACTAATTACTAAGAACATACAAAAGGAAACTAACAAAAGTCCTATTACAATGTAAAGTAAACAACTATACTAAAGTGAGTCCAACCTAAACATGATCTTCAATACTCCCCCTAGGTTGGATCTCACTATCTTCACTTGTCTTGATTTGACTTGTCGGCTCCAGTTTCCTCTGCTGCTATTGATCTATCTTCATCACCTCCTGCAGTAACATCTTCAGAAGCTTCAGCCACTAATCCTCCAAGGTTCTTTCCTGCATCACTAGCTTTTTCAGAATGACCACTAGCCTTTGCAAACTGCCTGGTCAAATCTTGAACATCCATGGCAAAATCATCCTGGGCTCTCACCCTTTCAGCTAACCTCTTAACCTCCGACCTTACTCCTCTTATCTTGTTTGCAACATTCATAAACAGACTGGCCTCTTTTCTTGTTTCGTCTCCAGCCCCAGCCTTAATGTGATTTTCACAAAGAACCAAAAGATCTTCATCACTGAAGCTAAATAACTCCATCGGGTGAAACACCCTAAACTCTTTTCCATGTTTAGCTCTAATCACCGCCTCTCTAGTATTGTTGTCATAAAACCACTTTTCAAAGTCCTGTAGTTGTTGGGGAAGAGGATCAGCCAATCTTACCCTATTTACAGTCTTTGGAGGTTTGACTCTCAGTACAATCCTTCCTTTACCTGTCTCCCAATCTTTATCTTTCTTTGACCTTTTTCTTTCAGCTTTCATATATCCAAACGACTCGAAATTATCATTAAGACCATTTTTTATTTCCTTCTCAAGAAATAATTCTTTTTCACTTAAGTGAGCATTGATCAAAGGCAAAGTTGCCAAACGTCTCAAATCCCATTTGGGCAAGGTCTTAAAAGCCTTCCTCTTAAGCATATAGCTGATATTTCCTCCTCTTCTTTTGATGATGAACATCTTTAAACTGGGATTGTAGCACCAACTTATGATCTTCTTATCTGCTTCCTTCCTGTTTAATCCCTCTAGATTTTGAAATAAGGGAGTAATTTCTTCAACCTCCTTCTCCTTGACCAACCAATCATTCTTGTCCATTGCAAACACATCAGCATCATCTTCTCCCTTCTTAGCAACATAAATCAGTGGTCGCTCATCAACTTCATAAAATTCTGGTTCTGAATCATAGTCTACCAATTGTTCATCTTCCTCCTCTTCATCAACCAACTCTTTCCCTCTATCAGATACTCCCTCGGTGGTAGTTGTAACAACAACTTCTTCACCAACAATATCTTTATCAAAATCAAACTGCAAGTTTACAAACCCAGTCTCAATAATATCTTCATCATCATTCCTTCCAACATCCTCTCTTGGTATCTCCTGTTCTCCTTCTTCAGTATTTGCTGCTCCAGAAGTACCCTCTCCTACCTTAGATGAAGTACCCACATTCAAAAATGAGTACTTAGATGTATCAGTCAAATCATCTAACTCAGATTGAGTCAGTTGACTAGGTAGGCCGGCAGCAGCTTTCATCTGAGTAATCTCCTCAAACAACTTCTTAATCAGTTTATTTTGGCCAACAACATCCTTTGCATTCCCTCAATCACCTCATCCTTCTGTCTTTCTCTGATCTCCTGATTCGTAAGTTTAGTCTTAATCATACTCAGCTCATTCGCCAATGAAGTATTTAGATAACGTATCACATCCTCATCAAGATTTGCACTAGCCTCGCTTCTGCCTGTAAATCCCTCATGTCGATGTTTGGTTCTCCGCTCTCAACAAAAAAACAGTTTTCTTCTTAGATCTCCTTTCTTTCTCTACCATGATCTCCTCTGCTTGTGCATCAATATCCTCTTCAAAATCATAATCCTTTTCTTTAGCGTATCTTTTCCTTTTCTTAGTTGCATCAGCTTGCTGCACTATTGTTTTTTCAGCCCTTTTGCTCTCAGATTCATCAACCCGTCTAATATAATTCCAACGTGCTGGATGATACATATTCTCCCAGAGATGAGTGATTTTACCACTAAAATCATGACGGATAACACAACAATCAGCAAAAATACGAGGGTTCATCTGCACCAGTCTCTTGATTTCACCATGCTTTGGAACGTCAGGAATAAGATCATCAAAAATCATCTGAAGAAAGCGAGGGTATAACAGCCATTTGTCTTTCTTTACAGCCATCACGTTCTCTGCCATACATACAAAAATCAGTCTAGCTATGTTGGCTTCTCCCCTTTACAACACAGCACCATAGCTTTATCCCAATCGAGATTAAGTCCATCAGATCCACCTTTACGGTGATCTAAACACATAATAAAAACGTGAGCGATATATCTCCACTCCTTAGATAAGAAAGACTTCTTGATCTCTTTCCTTGAACCAAAAGCTGGTCCCTCATACCCCATTCTTCTGAAAGCTTGAAACACTTCAGACTCTGTCATAGCTACTTCATCCCTAGAATCATCATCTAGTCTAAGAATCCTAGAAACACTCTCAGCAGTGATAGTCACATCATGATCAATAACTTTGGCAGTGATTCTCTGTACATCTCCTCTAGTATCGTATTCTCCTGATCTCCAAAAATCTCTAATATGAAGATCATAAATAGTAGGTGAGTGAGAAATAGCATAGGCAATAGGTGATCTCTGAAGCCATCTGATACAGTCACGAAATCCAGCTGCCTTGGGAGAGTATCGTCTAAAATAGCAGTGATGTTATTCCTCTCATCAAATTTGAGATTTGCCATGATAACCTGAAAAGGAAAACAATTAAATTTGAATGAGAAATAATGAAAATAAGAAAATAAGACTAAAACAATAGAAACTAGTAGTTTCGACAAGCGAAACAATAGTTTCACTCACTAAGACATGATAGTTTCGCTGAACAAAGACAGTTTCGACAAAGAAAACAAACAGTTTCGACAAGCGAAACAATAATTTCGCTCATTGAAACTTATTATTTTCGCAGAACAAAAAGAAATTCGACAAGATTAGTATAGATAAAGAAGTTTCGCAATTAGTTTCTCCAAGCACAAACATAGTTTCGCTGTTACAGATTAGTTTGTTGTTCTAAAATTAGTTTCGCTGTTCAGAAAAAAACAAGATCAAGCGAAACTGTGCAAGTTAAGGACCAGACATTGCGAAATTAAAGAAAATATGGCGAAACTGTTAAGTTCACCCGGACAGCATAACTTTACAGTTTCGCTGAAAAGAAGAGAACTTTCGTTCAGTTTCGCAGAAGAATCAGTAGTTTCGCTGAAAGAACAGCGAACCCACCGAAGAGTCACAATCCAAATTACTTAAATGGAGATGATTTTAACCAGATTAAAAGATGTATTAAGGTTCGAAACTCACATGCGAAGCAAATAACACTAATTATCAGTCCAAAACACAAACACAGAGCAAAATCGCCAAGAAAAGTCACGGAGAAACCCTAAGAACTACACTGAACGGTTTTGCGAAATTATGAGAAAAATTTCGCAAACATGACTTAAATAGCAAATAGTTTCGCTGCTAGCGAAACTATAAATTCGCTAGACGAATTTACAGTTACTATCAGTTACTATCATTTCTCATTGAAACATAATCCAGTATATCAGTATCAGTTACTTCCAAAAAGAGCTTCTAAATATTTTTATAATTTCGCTGACAAATTCGCAGAAAAAGATGACTTGGATAACAATTTCGCTGAAACAGTACTTTCGCTGACAATTTCGCAGAAGCTGACACTTTCGCTAGCAATTTCAGCAGCACTTTCGCCTGAACAGAGACACCACTTACTTAGTTTCGCTGCTAACTTCGCACGAAACAAGCTTGAACTTTCGTTCAAAAATAAATTCGGCAGCAATTTCGCTTGTTGATTGGTCACAAGCACTAATGAACTTTCGTTCAAGGAATTAGTTTCGCAGAAACTCTAGAAAACAACTTCTGATCCAAGATAACTCATAATTTCGCTGAAAGATGATGACAGTTTCGCTGTAAGAACATTAACTTCGCTGGTCGATCTCAAAACCCTTTTTCACCTCAAAATCAATCTGAATCATCCAAAACTCAATGAATTTGCGATCTGATGATTGTAGAATCTTCCTCAATCAAAAACAAGCATAATTCAATCAATTTCCATGCCAAAAACAGCTGATAATCCAATGAAAATTGATTGAAACTAGATATTGACCAAAACCACAAAAACTCAACAAATCAAGAGCACTAAGGCTCTGATACCATATTGTTGGTCCATGTGATCGAAAAACAGTACAATTGAAGTGATTAATTGCTCAATATCAAAAATTCATGCTAAACAACATTAATTGAGAAGATAGAAGAGAATTCTAACACAAATTTGATACTCAAATGAACAATAGCAATCAATAACTTCAAGCACAATAGTATTTCTGTGTGAAAACTGCTTAGAATTGGTAGCTTGCAACAATGATCCACGATTAGGGTTTTGCAAGCTTACCTTACAAAGAGAATTGACAAAAGTATATATAGCAGTCATAGTTTAGTTTCGCTACCAGCGAAACTGTCATGCCGAAACTATAGTTTCGCCCGGCAGAACACAAGTTCACCGGGTAAACCAAAACAGCAAACTGTGAGTGAATGTATAGATTCGCTCACAGTTTCGCTGGACTACCAAAACTACTAATTACTAAGAACATACAAAAGGAAACTAACAAAAGTCCTATTACAATGTAAAGTAAACAACTATACTAAAGTGAGTCCAAACTAAACATGATCTTCAGAAGGGTTAACAAAATACACGGGAAATGAACTACGAACACAAAAACACTAAACATCAATAATTCTCGGATGAAGAGTTTCTTATTTTTGTAACAACCTCAAATTGTATGCCATTGCTCTTTGTTGGATCTAGAAAGGCTGGTGCAACCAAAACCAAATCACTTAGAAGATTTTCGTACAACAAATAAAGGACTTCCGAAGCTAAGTGTGGAACTTCCGAAGGAAAAATGAGCTCTTCCGAAGACAAAGTGTAAAACTTACTTCCGAAGGAAAACTCCAACTTTCGAAGACAAAGAACCTACTTCCGAAGATCAAGACTTAGAATGAAAGATCTGAAGTCAACTTACGAAATACAGAAGTCCTCAAGCCTCGGAAGTATAGAAGCCTCTTCCGAAGTATAAGTGGCTTCGGAAGAACTTGTTCTTCCGAAGCCAACTTACCTTCGGAAGACACTGCTATTATTCAGTGGACATAAGTATGGTCTCCCTAACACTCTGCTGCAGACCTCTGACATACTGCATGGCAATTTCTCAGAAGCCATGTAGTTGACCATACTTTAATCCACTGTTTACCTTCTTATGTTAGTACAGTTGCCATCTTTAGTTGGTGACAAAAGGTAAGTCATGGACATGTCATGACTACCATATCTTAGATAATACTTTATCTAAGCTACCTTAACTTTAGCATTGTAGTATATGCTTTAGTCTTAGGTTTCCAGCTGGTATCAAAGTATATCCGGCTGTAGGATCTAGTATATATAGTTTCTCATTGTAACTCATGTATCATGCTTGTAAGAGTCTTGTAATATCTTGAGTTGAGAAGTAATATATACAAGTGCCTTGAAAAATAATTTTTGTGTGTTCCTTGCTAGTTATTTTATTATTATCAACTCTTGTAAAAGACTTTACTTCATCTGATTTAAGTGTTTCTATAAGCAAGTTTGAGAGAAATCCAAGTGGTTAAGTGACAAACCCGATCCTGCAATTATGTATCAGAGCTTTTTAGGCTCTTGATTGTGAGATCTTACCATCCTAATCAACTTGTTTTTCACTCCTCCTTCATACCTCACCAAAATGGCCCTCAACAAATCTGAAGTAGAGATGGGGATGATGCCCAAAGCACCCATCATCACCCCTGAAAACTTCAGGTCCTGAGAGCAGAAGAATGGAAGGCTTCATCAGGTATCAAGACATCAAGATGTGGCAATCCATTGTCAATGGCCCGTATAATCCAAAAGTAGCTGGTGAAACGGTGCCATGATTGAGAAAGCTGTTGAAGATTATTCTGATGAGGACATGAAGAAGCTAGAATCGACAGCAACGCTATGAATGTTCTCATGACTGCAATTCCCAACTCCATCATGGTGGGGTTTTGAGCATTGCAAGTCTGCCAAAGAACTGTTTGATCCACTTGCTCTCAATGTACTCAGCTCAAATGACTCCAGAAGACTCACTGAGCAAAGCAGCTGAAGAAACTTCACATATTGCTGGAGAGACTCTTAGCCAGCAATATTTCAGGTACATGGATCTCATTTCTTCCCTTCAATCTGTGGGATTTTCTCATGAACTCAGAGACCTTACAAGAAAGTTCATGAGTGCATTACCCAATGAGTGGACATTCTACTGTGTCTCCAAGAGAACAGAGAATCTGCATACACTCCCATGGCCGAACTTTATGGGATCCTTGATGGATACCATTTAGAAATGGAAGTAAGAGGGGTCATCAGACAAGCAGACCCTTGAGTCTTTCTGCTAGCAACGCTTTAATGGTTGCTGAAGGCTCAGGAATCTCCCACCTCAACAATACCTGACTTACACTCACATCCATCTTGTTCTTCTGGGCCATACATCATATTTCCTGAGACTCCAAGGTCTCAACAAACTCAGCAAAGCTCCTTTCAGGACAGCTGTGCTTTTGTCTCAGGAAGTGGACGCTCAAATGATTATCAATACTGCTTTGATGATCTAGAGTGTTTCAAGCCCGGATGATGTGGAATACGTGGACACAGTCCAACAAATGGGCTCTTCTAACCTAACAGAGCAAAGAAGTTCTTTAAGAGAACTGGAATGCAATTTCCCAGAACCCATCAACAGCAAATTTGGGTTTGACAAAACCAAGGCCAAATGTTACAATTGTAACCAACTTGGTCATTTTGCAAGGGAATGCAAGGCTCCCAAGTCCAACCGGGAACCCCCAGGCCTCCACACATCCCTCTACACCAAAGCCCACGGAAAGTCAACAGAACAGCTGCAATGGCTCAAGAAGTTGACTGGAGCTTCATGGTACGGATGTGACTCCTGCTCAAGCACTCATGGCCGGAACAGATGAAATAAGGTAATGAACATCTCTGTACTCCTTCCTGTATTGCTAAGGTTAAATTGTATCAGGACTAACATATGGAGATTAAATCTATATTGACTTTAAATGTTTTAAACTACTTCAAAAGGGCTTAATCTGACTACCAAAGAAAATTGAGGAGTTAAGAAAACTGTGTCCCTATTAAAACATGAACACACAAACTATATACTCAGATAAAGGATTTAATATCATAATTGGCTGAGGCTCAAGCCCAGCTTGTCACAGCTGAGGCTCAAGCCAGGAAGTATGCTATTTTTCGAGCAAACTTCCAAGCCATTCTTGCATCATCCTCTCACTCAACTTTGTTACCAAAACAAAGGTGGGTTTGGGAACCAATGAAATTGCTCCACCACACTCTTATGAGTCTATAAGACACCAAGGTGTGGTACTGGGAGCAAGAGGTTCCATCTGCCGACCCACTTCTTATGAGTCAAGAATGATGCAACTATGGAGACCATCACAGGGAAAACCAGGTAATTATGCCCTCCCCTGCCAATGATGATCAAACCCTGACCACCAAAGCCAGAAGAAGCAGAGCTAAGGCAGCAAGAAAAACTGCCAAGACAGTGGCTGAGTTCCAAGATAAAGATAGACCTAAAGCACAAGGGGTGTATTCATCTCAGCTGGATTCCAGTGGTTGGAAACTCTGATTCAGGAAAGGGGTGTAGTCCAGCACTCCTGTCCTAACCAAAGGATCAGAAGTTAAAGGGAAAGGTTGCTGATGAAGAGAAAAGAACAAGAAACAATTCTCAAGTTCCCAAAAGATTAACATTGCATGCATAATGTGTGGTCTGCAAAACCACATGGCCAAAGATTGTTACTACAATCCTGCTAGCACACTTAGCAAATAATGTTAAAAAGGAGGAGTCAGGGAAGGTTCTCATTTGGACCATATCAAATGGTTCAAGTGATGAAAAAGGGAAAGCTTGTTTCCGAAGCAAGGCTGCTTCGAAGAAGATTCTTCTTCCGAAAGGAAAAAGGCTTCGGAAACTAAAGCTGTCAAGACTCAGAAGAATAAAAGAGTCCCCTTGAAGCCATCCCAGAAGAAGACTGCTTGGAAGAAAAGTGGTTAAGGTTCTTCCCAAAAGAAAGAAGCTTCGAAAGAATGCCAAGCTACAAAGCTTCAACAAGCTCATCCTCCATGATCAACCAAGGGATGGAATGGAAGATCAAGGAAGATGCTTAGCCCAACCTCTTCTTCAAAGACATCCATTGAACCCCCATTCATAAATTTTGGTTCAATTATGTCATTATCATTGGAAGAACCCAAGACCAATAAGGCTTGGGTTTCCAATCAAAACTAATCATTCTCATCTTATGTGCCGGGACATCCATATGACAGAATACAACATTTGGATTGTGGATAGTGGATGCTCCAGGCACATGACAGGGAACAGATCTCTCCTTCAGCAATTTCAACATTATGATGGAGGTCCTATCCAGTTTGGAGGTGAGGCCGGAGGATATATTTCTGGCAGAGGAAGTATATCCAATGGAAAGTAAAAGTTGACAAAGTTAATTTTGTCAAACAGCTTGAACACAACATGTTAAGTGTTTCTCAATGCTGTGATCAAAAGCATCAAATGCTCTTCACAGAACATGAGTGCATAATCCTCAAACCCGTGATGACAATTCCTCAGAATTGGTGCTTCTTAGATCTCCCAGGAAAGGGGATATGTACAAGCTGGATATGAACAATGCTTCCCCCATGGGAGAAGTATCATGCTTTCTTTCCAAAGTTGATGGTGATGAGTCAACACTATGGCATAAACGAATGTGTCATGTAATTTTAAGACAGAATAATTGACTTAATAACTTGGTACATGTTTTGCCTAAAATGAATTTTTCTTCAAGATAACTGTGTTTGCATGCCTGAAAGGAAGCAACACAGGGCATCTTATAAATCCAAAGTCGTTAACTCCATCACCCACCCCCATTACACTTATTGCACATGGATCTATTTGGTCGACAAGTATAATGAGCATTGGAAGGAAATCATATTGCCTTGTGATTGTTGATGATTTTACTAGATTTACATGGGTATTCTTTTTAAGAACCAAAGATGAAACTGCTAAAACTTAAAATCTTTTATTCTTAAAATAGAAAATCAAGTTGATCACAAGGTTAAAATAATTAGAAGTGATCAAGGGACTGAGTTTAAGAACCAAGTTCTCGACACATTTTGTACTCAAAAGGGATTGCCAGACAATATAGTGCTCCCAGAACTCCTCAACAAATGGTGTTGCTGAGAGGATGAATAGACACTTATTGAGGCTGCTCGGACTATGTTAGCTAATTCAAAGCTGCCTCTAACATTCTGGGCAGAGGCAGTCAGCACTGCATGCTATTGCAGAACAGAGTTCTTGTAGTAAAGCCACATGGAAAACCCCTTATGAGTTATGGAACAAGAGGGCACCGTTCATTGGCTTTCTAAGGTCCTTTGGCAGCAGGTGTACCATACTTAACACAAAAGACAATTTGGCAAAATTTGCTGAAAAGTCGGAATGATGCTATCTTTGTTGGATATTCCTCTTACTCTAAAGCTTATAGAGTTTATAATATTAAAAATCAATAATTTGAAGAATCTTCCAACATTGTAGTCAATGAGCACACTCCTTGTGTTAGGGGGAATGGCCCGATCATATCTTTGTTTAGAATTATTTCCAAACTATTCTAAGCCTCTTGTGAGAATGTTTCAGCTGGAACAGGTGCTCAAAGTGACTCTGATAAGATCAACTGTTTGAGCTTCCCAAACCTATTCCAAGTTCTCCAAGAGTTGCAGCAAATCAATTCCCACTATTGAAAGATCTGACAGTATAACCATCTCATGAGATAGTGGTACTTCAACAAGGATTTCACTTGTTGACTTTGAAATCTCTCAGGTGACCCTGCACAACACCAAGCTGATGAAAGCAACATCTTGAAGGAATAGGCAACTGTTGATGATGCTTCACAACAACAAATGATGATGTTTCTCTTTCATTCAATCAGTCCTCATTGAATGAGTTTGAAACAACAGCTGGACCAAGTATTCAAGCTCCTGAGCAAAATATGTCCAATTTGGATTTATCTTTGCAACAGGAGGTGATTCCTAGACTTAGGATTCGTAACACTCATCCAGCTGATAACATCATAGGGAAGTCTCTGAAGCGTGAGAACAGAGGACAAACTCACAATGGGAATGTCTGTTTGTACTCATGCTTTTTATCCCAAATGGAACCCAAGAAGGTGGAAATGCTTGAAGATAGTAGCTGGGTTGAATCAATGCAGAGGGGCTGCTTCAATTCAAAGGACAAAAGGTTTGGAACCTATGTCGCTACCATCGGTCAAGTACCTATAGGCACTAAATGGGTTTTCAGAAACAAGAGAGATAGAGCTTGATTATCAAGAACAAGGCAAACTTGTGGTTCAAGGATACACTCAAGAGGAAGGAATCGATAATACTGATGTCCTTGAACCCTGTTGCAAGACTTGAGGCAGTTAGGATCTTCCTTGCTTATGCTGCATCCAAGAATTTCACTGTCTACCAGCTTGATGTCAAGTGTGCCTTTCTATATGGGGATATAGATAGGGAAGTCTATGTATGCCAACCTCCAGATTTGAAGATCCACAGCATCCTAACTATGTGTGCAAATTGGATAAGCTCTATATGGGCTGCACCAAGCACCTAGGCTGTCGTATGAGACATTGTCTCAGTTTCTCCTGAAGAATGGTTACACTAGAGGTACCATTGATAAGACTCTTTTTATAAGGAAGTCTGGGAAGGACATCTTGTTCGTTCAAGTCTATGTTGATGACCTCATATTTGGTTCTTCAAATGACCAAATGTGTAAAGACTTTGAGAGCATTATGAGAAGAAGTTTGAGATGAGTTCCATGGGAAAAAATAGACTTTTTCCTTGGAATTCAGGTAAAGCAAATGAAGGAAGGGTTCTTTATCAATCAATCTATAGGTCAATGATATCTTGATATGAAGGAATTGTAAGCATCAAAAACAAAAAAACCCAGAAAAACACCTACCCCATAAACCAATCTTGCCCTGATTCTAAGGGGAGGATACTGATCACATCAGTATAGAGCGATTATTGGTTCTCTGATGTATCTCACAGCAAGTAGACCTGATATCATGTTGGCAACTTGCATTTGTGCAAGATATCAGGCTGCTCCAAGGTGTCTCACCTATAGCTACCAAGAGAATTCTTAGATACCTTAAAGGAGCACCTAAACTAGTTCTCGGTATCCAAGAAATAATGTGATTTCAATCTCTATGGTTACTCTGACAATGATTATGGTGGCTGCAATATCAACAAGAAATCAACATCCGGTGGATGTCATTTCTTGATGAATGATCATCTCATGGCAATGCAAGAAGCAATCCTGTGTCTCTACAACTTCTGGAGCTGAATACATTGCTGCTGCTAGTTGTTGTGCTCAACTGCTGTGATTCAAAACCAGATGATAGACTACGGATTCAACTTCATGAGCACTCCTATCCACATTGACAACAACATGCTATATCCATTACTGAAAATCCAGTGAAGCACTCTAAGACTAAGCCCATTGATATCAGGTATCATCTCATTAGAGATATTCATGAGAAAAATCTTATCAAGCTATCAAAGTTGACTCAAATGATAATATGCTGACTTGTTCACCAAAGCCTTTGATGAACAAAGATTTAAATATCTCATTACAGCTATTGGATGATAAACCTGATTAGTTGATCTCATTTGAAAACCTTTTAATGTGTAAAGTCTTATGTCAAAACAATCTAAGCCCTGTTACAAAGATCTTTTTCTAAAATTTTATCTAAGTATGAATTCTTCCGAAGAGAAATTAACCCTCGGAAGATATTTCACATATTCCGAAGCAAATTTCTCCCAGGATAATTTTCTTCTCGGAAGAGTGTTAAGTCTCAGAAGAAGCGATTGATTTCATATCAGATCTACTTCCAAAGCTTATAACACTCTCCATTTGAAAAGCAACATATACTCTCCGTAGTAATCACTTTACCTTCGGAAGTAAATTTGCCTTCGGAAGAACATTACCTTCGGAAATGCTTTATACTCGGAAGAAAGATTTTTACTGTGTAACGGAAATCTTTTGGCCCCACTCAGTAAAAAGTAAAGATTTTGTTAATAATGTCGGATTATTAAATGGACTAACCTTACCGCCCATGTCACATCATCCCATGAAACCTCACATCGTCTTATCCAAACCCCCTTTAAACCGCCATTCCACCCATTTAATACCTCTGGCTAATCACTTACATTCTTTTTACCAAAATTACTGCCCTAAAAGCTTTCTTCATCTTCAATTTACCATATTCCGAACTATCTTCCTGTAACTTTTGTTGATGCATGTATGTCCCTAGATCATGATTTGTAATGTAATAGATCTTGTCTGTCTGATTATGATCTAATATGTAATGATTAATGAAATGATATGGATTGTTTGTGTTTTGTAATGTCTAATATTTCATTTGAGTCGTTATTTAGTTGATTAATTGGGTTTATGATTGTTTGAATGGTTCACATAATGTTATATTAATTAAACCATTCAACTTAACTTAATGAGTTCTCATGCGAATGGCCCATGCGAATGGACCATAACGCATGAATAACTTCATACGATTGACTCAATCGCACGACTGACCAGGAGACTGGATCAGTCGTATGATTGACACATAAGATTGGCTCAGTCGCACGACTGAACCTCAGTCGTGCGGATGAATCAACCGCATGGTTCAATCGCAGGACTGAACCATACTTATGGTCCAGTCGCACGATTGAACATACTAACCTATAATAGACCCCATTCGTGGAAACGTAAGCATTGATACCATTACGACTCCAGACGTACCCTAGCCGTCTAGAAGCCTCCCAAATCGTTCTCCATTCACAGACACATTAGATCGATTCCCAATCGACTTCTAACGTTAGATTCAATTCTTGATTGATTCTTCGTGTGTTTCTCACTGATTGGATCGCCAATCAAATAGGATTCCGCACTATTTGATTTGGTTAACATGCTAATCACTAAGTAATTTCGTTCAATACCAGGTCCTAACAAGTGGTATCAGAGCTTTGGCTCTTGATTACGTGTTGATTCAATCAAAATTGCATAAAAGTTTGTGTTTTTGCACTAAAAACGCAATCTTTGGTGTAAAAAGTGATCTTGGACGTTCCCTGCTCATCAAAGTTTTGGTTTCTACGGACTTAGGCGATTAGACATTGCGAAATTTTGAATTTTTACGGCTGAAACACGTCAAACCTAGAAAATTTCGCAAAACAGCAGCTTTAGTCGCACGAGTGACCCATTCGCACGACTGGACTCCATTCCGCGTGACCCATTCGCACGATTGGACCTAGTCGCACCTTCATTCGGCCGACTGACCGTTCGTTCGCATAGCTCATACGCACTAGATTCATTCGCACGACTAAACCAATCGCCCAGTTCAGTCGCACGATTGAATCAGTCGCAGAGTTCATACGCACGACTAAACAATACGCATCCTTTAGTCACATCAGTGAAAGTTTGTTTGATTAGACTTAAAGTTATTCGCCATGGAAGATCAGATGTAAGCCTTTACTGCTGGGAAGGACTCTAGGATACAGAATCTGCTGTTGCTTGAGAGTGAGGTGGGTAATCATAATACCACCAAGCTCTTGACTTTAATGAATTTCCCCACTGGAAACAACGTTTTGAGATCTACCTTAATGGAGTGGATCCTAATCTGTGGGAAGCCATCGAGATTGGTTATAGTACACCGGTGGGAGCTGATGGAGTTAAGCTAACGTCAGGTGGGATGACGGACGCGCAGAAAGTTAAGTACAATGCAGAGAAAAGAGTTTATGCATTGATTACACAGTCTATCCCCAAAGACATATTCCACAGTACTCAGAGAATAAGCAGTCCAAGAAACTGTGGGATGACTAGAGAAGATGTATGATGGGAATGCTTTGTTGAAGGCAATCAAGGCCAAGGAGTTAAAGAAGGAATTCGATAACTTCTCTCGATTGGTAACGAGAGTTTAGACGACGTCATCGATAGATTCTACCATTTGATGAGCGAACTGCATACACATGGGGTGGAAACGACCATGAAGAGAAAGTTAGTAACTATGGCAGACGGATTGCCGGATAAGTGGGCTTCATCCGTGTCTACCTAAGACAGAATGGAATGCTTGCAAAGCTGGATATTAATGACTTCATTCTTAAGTTGCGAGAAGAAGCACTAAGGATGAAGTACAGAGCTCAGAGTCTTCGTACACACAAATCCACTTTGTACAACGCCACGCCTAAGCTAAGACATCTGGAGCACCTCTCCAAACTGCATTTGTTCCTAGCTCGTCGGGTCCTTCACATGCTTCTCCTTCAGGATCAGACACGTCAGGGTCTTCTTGTACCCACTATATGATCTGAAGCAGGTGCTACTAACTGAAGACCGAGAACCTCGGTAGTGACTGTGGAAGTAGCTCGAGAGCATATGGATCTTTTGGCTTGCAGTGGTTCATTCATATGATGGACTTGTTGCCCGGAAGATTGGAAACTCCATCTGTCAACGATGACTACGAGCAGGGTGGACGAAATGGAGCTTGAGAGCATGGAATAATTGGGCCTTAGCGAGTGCTGTCCGGAGGGCGAAGAAGTTTGTTAAAAAGACCGTACAGAACTTGGTAGCTACTAGGGTACAACATTTGGCTTTGACAAGAGCAAAGTGACCTGCTTCAACTGTGGCGATAAGGGCACTTCAAGAGAGGAATGTGTCAAGCCAAGAAGACGGGTAATGGGAACTGTTCTCGTCCTTTAACTCGCCAAACAAGCAAGCTTCCAGTTCTATTCTCAAACAAGGATCCAAGCTTGACATGCTCATGATGAGAAGGACAGGATTGGAGCTTCGTTTGTCTCACCAGGGGAATCAAACATTGCAAGTGAGAGTATATTAATGATGATTCTGGCAGTGAAGGCGATTCTCGCATTGAGATAAGCGATGTCACACAGTGAAGAAGCAACTGCAGCCGAGGTCATACAATCCTCAAGAGTAGACTCCACTTCAAAGACAGAACGATAGAATCACTAGAACCAGAGGCCTCTGATGCTACTTTGATGGCTCACTCTTCTAAACCAACTCAGGTAGTACTACTGACCAGCATGTTAAATAATCATGCTTGTTCTCGATTTGTGATACTTTTAGGAATAGCATAGATAAAATTTTTGCCTAAGGGTTATTAGATCATAAGATAACTTTTAAAAGACTTGCAACTATCACTGAGGCTAATAGAGTATTTAAAACAAAATAGCATAGTGATAAAGAAAGATAAACCTTTTGACTAACAGCTTAGGGAACGAAGTAGTTGCTTTTACCACGCTAATGACATTAGGTACTATACTAAACTCCCCTAGAAGCACAAGAAGCACAAGGCAGTTCTAGCAGTAGACAGTACACTCATTAAAACATAACTGCATAGTTTTCGACTAGTTCTTCACACATAAGTTCAACACTTAGTGAGAGAAAGGAATAACGGGGAGGGATTGGGTTACAAGTGGTTCCACCACCACCTGAGACCTTGATGAACACTAAGACTATAACCAGTACATAATAACCCCATCAAGGATTGTTTGTGACATCCGTCACTTTAAGGTCCGTCAATTGACGTGTTTGTCCGTCATCTATTTTATATTGGTCATTCCTCATCATTATTTGACTCTTATGTGGATATCATGTGTGCAATATTATCGTTGTGTGTGCATTCGTTATAAAGTGTGTGAACCTTAAAAAGACCTTTAAAACTTTCATTTTTGAAAACGTTAAATATATCATTTTATAAATATAATAAATGTTTTAATATAACCATTTCTTAGTCATGACAACATTAAATGAACTTTTACAATTAATATAAAACACCTAACGAAGTCGTTTTTCAACCGAACAAAATTTGGGAAAACTCGGGGGTTAAGTGCAGGGACTAAACTTGTAATTTTGGAAACTTGGGCTGGGTATAAATACCCATTTCCAGCCCTAAACCCCCATTTCATCATCTTCTTCATCTTCATCTCTTTCACACACTAAAAACTCCATTTAGCACCAAATCCGACCCGAGAGGTCTCGTTTTCTTCGTCTTGACACCGTCTACAGCTTAGACTACCCTCTCTAGCAGGTAGTTGTCTTTGGTTGTCCATTTTAGAGCCTTTTCACGGCTGTCCAAACTAGGGTTTCGGGTGTTCGGGTTCAACCCGAACACACAAGGTCGTATGGGTGCGTGTGAGGTCTCTTTGCTTGTGTTTTATGCTTGTGTATGTTTGTTGAGTGTTTCTGGAGGTCCTTGTGGTGTAAAACCCGTGTTTAGAGCAGCTCGGGGGCTGCTCACCCGACCACAGTCGCGATTCTGCAGATTGGGCGACTGGGTCATCCATGCGATTGAGCCGTGCGACTGAGTGGGTCGTGCGACTGGATCATGCGTCTGAGTCAATCGCGCGACTGAGTTGTGCGACTAGGCATGTCGTGCGACTGAGTTGTGCGACTGAGTGTGTGTGTGCGATTGATCTGCGTGCGAATGAGTGATGCGATGAGTATGCGATGAGTGTGCGAATGAGTCATGCGATGAGTGTTTGTGTGCGATTGAGTCAGGTGACCGACTGAATGTGTGCGAATGAATGTGATTCGCACGACTGGGTCCAATCGCACGAATGAAGGTTCAGTCGTACGAAAGTAGCTAATTCGCACGATTGAAGGTTGATTCGTGCGCATGGAAGTTGAGTCGTGCGATTGGGTGTTGTGTGGTACGACTGAAGGCCAATCATACGAATGAAGGCTCAATCGTACGAATGAAGCTGATTCGCACGATTGAGGGTTGATTCGCACGAATGGAGGTTGAGTCGTGCGTCTGGCCTTGTATGCGACTGAATTGTTGTGTTTGACCCTTGTGCGTGGCGTGAGTATGTCGTGTGGTGTCGAGGTAACACTAACACAATAATGCCATTGTTTGGCCACAAAGATTAAAGTCAACGTGAGAAAGGGCACAGAAACTATTTTGAGCAAATAACTAACGCTTTACGACGACCAATTGACTTATAACTATTGACACTTATTCAATGTTTCTTCGATAACAACGATACTTTTACTTAACATCATCATTAGTGGCACAATGTCTTGTACTTGGATCTACATAAGATCTAGTACGTGTGTCAGTCTGTGTGTGTTGTACGTGACCCATCCGATACGACCCGAACCGACCCATCATTATTGCGCGCTTATACATATATCATATCATTAATGCTATACAATAACTGTCAATAGGTGTTTGACTGTTTATTTGCATTCAACATTTGGGATACATCGCTCATACATACTTACCACTTAACAAGTGAGTTTCGTGGCCCCTTTTCACATTTATACAATATTTCAATCATTTACAAATTGGGGAAAAGTATGCTTACACATTTTTATGCTGTACACTTACATACATTTTACATACAAGGAATCAACGTGATACTGTGTTGCAAGTACTATTTGATACATGCTTGGGTCTGCTGTGTGGTTCTATCTTTGCAAACTATTTAATTCCCATGTGGGAACCGACGGTTAGGTTTGGTAGTACTACTGGTTGACACCCCCCACCCTCGTTCGATGTGTATAACTAGTTGGTACCATCATTGGCCAGGAACGGCCCTTGGGTGAATATTGCCGACAATTTTTCTTGTTGTACGTCGCTAGGTTTGGTGGCAAAGCTCACATGTCATTTGATATTTACTTGTGTAATAACTGTATTCACGGTATTCCGACGCGCTATTATATACAGCATCACTTACATTTTTATTACATAAACCTGCGAGCTCACCAACAATTTTGTTGACCGTTTTAAGCATATCTTTTCAGGTGAACATGCAAGTCCAGGAATCTAGGTGTGCTGCCTTAGTGGAGACCCTAGGATGCATTTTGGGACTTAGCTCTTTTGATAAACAATCTTTTTGAACAATGTTATCGATGTAAACATTATCAACATTTGAACTTGTTCCCGGGTTGTGGAATTAACATTTCATCTTCATCTTATGTGTATATATGTTATCATTATCATGTTGCTTATGGCTATGTGTTGTGGACATTGACTAAATACGACACAAGTCCCCTTGTTGTCGGGTGTCGTCATGACACGCATGTCATCATTATTTACATTGCTCTCTATCGCTTACCATGTGTTATGACGATCCCATTCTCGTTACATCCCCGTGTTTCCGCTTTTAGCGGGGGTGTGACAGATTGGTATCAGAGCCATTGGTTATAGAGAATTAGGCAATACGCTTGACCTAGACTATAACCTAGGAACCTTCATGTAGATTTGCATGCTAGGACTTTGTATGCATATTATATCTCGTGTATGTGTTCCTCGCTGCTTGATTTGCTCATCTATTTGTTATGTGATCTTTCTACCCTATGAGAGAGCCCTTGTGCTCACTCTTTTATGGGAATACCCTATTGGATCTTCCGTTCCCTCTGCGCGCCGAGTTAGTTATCAGATCCGGGTATTAACCCGAAGAGATCTACACAGAACATACTATTGTGGCTTGACCTTGGACATTGAGATTAACTCTGAGGAGGTATATGTCTGAAACCTCGAAGAATGAGAAATAGACAACCTCCGCTAGACTAAACGTGATTGTATACATGGACTTACAACTGTTGTGATGTGAGATGACAATAAGCATGATATTGACATAAATACATGGACTTGATGGATATATGTAAGGAAAGTCGGATGTCATGTAACCGGATCAGGCATCATTCTCGGTACATCGTGGGTGTGGTGGGAACGCTGCGGGGAACCCTATATATAAACATCCCACCGGTATACCGAGAATATGCTTGAAATGGGCTGCATGGTGGTCTGGCTGACCGGAACATGAACATTGGAATTTGATAAGTGGAATACATTTGTATCTTATGGTGACTAAAGCTGATATGTTACCTCTTTTATGATTAGAACATGCCGCCTCGAAGAGTCACCCGTAGCAGTAGTGGCGGGAGTGAAGCCCCAAGGGGCAGAGGCCGAGGCAGAGGCAGAGCACCAAGAGCAAATGATGCTCCTGCCACAACAGTCAAGGAACAGGGAACGCCGACATGGCAGCCCTGATCGCTCAGCAATTGGCCGCACTGATTCCTACTATCGTGGCCCAAGTGAGCGACGCACTTCAACAACACCACCCTCACGGGGATGGTGGCAACGATGATGGAGCCCAAGGTGGATTAGAAAC
The DNA here is from genome assembly GCA_025215565.1 of Flaveria ramosissima. Classification (NCBI taxonomy): domain Eukaryota; kingdom Viridiplantae; phylum Streptophyta; class Magnoliopsida; order Asterales; family Asteraceae; genus Flaveria; species Flaveria ramosissima. The sequence goes on from CM046034.1 coordinate 25,832,674, forward strand.
TGAAACGGGAAACGGGAACCCGACTGGAAACGAGAGCAACCAGGAAACCGGGAATGGTGGTACTGCCGGTACGAGACTGGAGTGGTCAATGCTCGTCGGGGATGCTCGTACAAGGAGTTTGTGGCTTGTAAGCCAAGGGAATTCGATGGGAAAGGTGGGGCGATAGCCCTAACCAGGTGGTTGGAAAAGATGGAGGCAGTAATCGACATCAGTGAGTGCCTCGACAGCCAGAGGATCAAGTATGCTACTTGTTCCCTACAGGGTAAAGCCCTAACCTGGTGGAACACCCAGATTCAAGCACGAGGAAGAGAGTCTGCGATGCAAATGTCATGGGATGAGTTCAAAGCCTTGATCACCGAGGAATACTGCCCTCTCAACGAGATGCAGAAACTGGAGCATGAGTTTTGGAATCATGCTATGGTGGGGGCAGGGCATGCAGCTTATACTGATCGTTTTCATGAGCTTGCAAGATTGGTTCCGCATCTAGTCACGCCGGAATCAAAGAGGATTGAAAGGTACATTTGGGGACTTGCGCCTCAAATTAGAGCGATGGTTACAGCAGCCGCTCCTCCTACTATTCAGAGCGCGATTCTGAAAGCTGGCGCTTTGACTGACGAGATGGTTAGAACAGGGGTATTGGGCCGAGGGGCCGAGAAGAGAAAGGATGTTGGGGAATCGAGCCGGTCGAGTGCCGGAAGGTTTGAGAAGAGGTCTAAGCCGACCAGGAATTTTGTGGCCGTGTCTCAGGCCAGAAGAGAGTGTGTGTGGGGCCGCACCCCAAATGTGACAGGTGCAATTATCATCATCCCCCAGGGACACAGTGCCGGTGTGCGCTAACTGTAAGCGCCCGGGTCATTTGGCAAGATTGCAGAACGGCACCGAATCTTTGTAGCACCCGTCAACGCGGTTAACCCGCCGGGAATGCAAGGGCTTGCTTTGAGTGGGGAGCCCCGATCACTACAGAATATGTGCCCCAGGCTGAATCGGGCACCGGGTCAACAGGGGAACAACCAGCAGCAGGTGTTGGCTATCGCTGGGAATCAAGGCCCGGCTACTCAGGGGAATGCAGCTCGGGGACGTGCATTCGTCATTGGAGCTAATGATGCTCGTCAGGACCCGAATGTTGTCACGGGTACGCACTTACTCAATCATCACTTCGCATCTATATTATTTGATACTGGAGCAGACAATAGTTTTATTTCTTCCGAGTTTGTGCAATTGCTTGATTTGAGTCCTAGTAGGCTAGAAACTAGCTACTCTGTAGAAATGGCCAATGGTAGGGTTGCTCAGGCCGATGAGATTATTAGGAAGTGTTCGTTGACGTTGGAGGATCATACATTCGACATAGATTTGATACCCTTCGAGTTAGGGAGCTTCGATGTGATTGTGGGTATGGATTGGTTGTCGCAGAATGGAGCAGATTGTCTGTCGAGACAAGGTAGTACGTATCCCTATGCCAAACGGGGAAGTACTCAAGGTTCAGGGAGAACGACCGGGTAAGAGCTTAAAGTTGATTTCCTGCATGAAAGCACGCCAGAGTCTACGAAAGCAGTGCTACGCTTTTCTGGCTCATGTAGTTGAAAAGAAAGACGAGGAAAGGAAACTGGTGGATATTCCAGTGGTACGGGATTACCCAGAAGTATTTCCAGATGACTTGTCTGGTTTACCTCCTCCACGACAGGTGGAATTCCGTATTGAGTTGGTTCCTGGAGCTACACCGGTAGCGAAAACGCCTTATCGACTAGCGCCATCCGAGATGCAAGAGTTGTCTAGTCAGTTACAGGAACTACTGGAGAAGGGTTTTATTCGACCGAGTCATTCACCGTGGGGAGCACCGGTACTATTTGTCAAGAAGAAGGATGGATCGTTCCGTATGTGCATCGATTACCGTGAACTGAACAAGTTGACGGTGAAGAACCGATATCCTCTCCCCAGGATCGACGATTTATTTGATCAGCTGCAAGGAGCTTCGTATTTTTCAAAGATCGATCTTCGTTCTGGTTATCATCAGCTAAGGGTTTTCGAGGACGACATACCGAAGACTGCGTTCAGAACTCGTTATGGGCATTATGAGTTCTTGGTCATGCCGTTCGGATTGACTAACGCACCAGCTGTGTTCATGGATCTAATGAATCGGGTGTGCAAACCTTACTTGGATAAGTTCGTGATCGTGTTCATAGACGATATACTTATCTATTCCCGATCAAAAGAGGATCATGTAGAACATCTACGGGCTATTCTGGAGCTGCTACGCGAAGAGAAACTTTTCGCCAAGTTCTCAAAGTGTGAGTTTTGGCTGCGAGAAGTGAAGTTTTTGGGTCATGTGGTTAATGAGGACGGGATTCACGTAGATCCCGGCAAGATCGAAGCGGTGAAGAAATGGGATACGCCCCAGACACCACCATCAGAGATACGGCAATTCTTAGGATTGGCCGGTTATTATCGTCGCTTCATCGCGAATTTCTCAAAGATCGCGCAACCGTTGACCCTGCTTACTCAGAAAGACAAGAAGTTTGACTGGGGATTTGCACAAGAGCAAGCGTTCCAAACGTTGAAAGAGAAGTTGTGCAACGCGCCAATACTGTCTCTCCCAGACGGAACAGATGATTTTGTGGTCTACTGCGATGCGTCACATCAAGGATTGGGATGTGTATTGATGCAGAAGGACAAAGTGATTGCCTACGCTTCGCGACAACTTAAAGTGCACGAAAAGAACTACACCACTCATGATCTTGAGTTGGGCGCTGTAGTATTTGCACTCAAGATTTGGAGGCATTACTTGTATGGCACCAAATGCATCATCTTCACCGATCATAAGAGCCTTCAACATATTCTGGATCAGAAGGAACTCAACATGCGCCAACGACGTTGGGTAGAGCTTCTTAGCGACTACGATTGTGAAATCCGGTATCATCCGGGGAAAGCTAACGTGGTGGCTGATGCCTTAAGCCGTAAAGAACGTGTGAAACCACTACGTGCACGAGCGTTGGGATTGACCATCCAAACCAACTTGAAAGCTCAGATTCAAATTGCACAGAGTGAGGCATTGAAAGAAGAAAACCTTGCGGGAGAAGAGTTCCGGGGGTTAGATAAACAGATGATTCGCAAGGATGACGGTATTCAGTACTTCATGGATCGCATATGGGTACCCAAATGGGGAGGTGTTCGAACCTTAGTCATGGATGAAGCCCACAAGACGCGATATTCTATTCATCCTGGTGCAGACAAGATGTATCATGATCTTAAGGATCTATACTGGTGGCCAGGCATGAAGAAAGACATTGCCTTATACGTCAGTCGATGCTTGACGTGTTCGAAAGTCAAAGCTGAACATCAAAAGCCATCGGGATTATTACAGCAACCTGAAATTCCCGAGTGGAAATGGGAGAACATAGCTATGGATTTCATTACCAAACTCCCTAGAACAAACAGCGGTCATGACTCGATATGGGTCATTATTGATCGAATGACGAAGTCAGCACATTTCTTGCCTATCCGAGAAGATTACAAGATGGATAAGTTGGCGAGATTGTACATCAAAGAGGTCGTGACACGGCACGGGTGCCGGTGTCAATCATATCCGACCGTGATAGCAGATTCACTTCACGTTTTTGGCAGACACTACAGAAAGCGATGGGTACTCGGTTAGACATGAGTACAGCCTATCACCCTCAAACAGATGGCCAAAGTGAACGCACTATACAGACGCTAGAAGACATGTTGAGAGCGTGTGTAATCGATTTTGGTGGTAGTTGGGATGCTCATCTGCCGTTGATTGAGTTCTCTTACAACAACAGCTACCATACAAGCATTGGATGTGCTCCATTTGAAGCGTTGTATGGAAGGAAATGCAGATCTCCCGTTTGTTGGGCCGAAATTGGTGAAAGTCAACTGACAGGCCCAGAGATCATCCAAGAAACAACAGACAAGATTTTCCAAATCAAAGATCGACTTAAAGCCGCGCGAGATCGTCAAAAGAGCTATGCCGACAATCGTCGGAAGCCTCTAGAATTCAATGTTGGGGATCGTGTGTTACTCAAAGTTTCCCCTTGGAAAGGAGTCGTTCGATTCGGAAAGAAAGGGAAGTTAGCCCCAAGATACGTTGGACCATTTGAGATCACTGAAAGGATCGGTCCAGTGGCTTACCGGTTAAGGTTGCCACAAGAGCTTAGCGGTGTGCATGATACTTTTCACGTGTCAAACCTCAAGAAATGTTTGGCCGATGAATCCCTTCACGTGCCAATCGAGGAAATCAAGATTGATGACAAGCTTCATTTTGTTGAAGAACCCATTGAGATCATGGATCGAAAGGTCAAGCAACTGAAGCGCAGTAGGATACCTATTGTTCGCGTAAGGTGGAATTCAAAACGAGGGCCAGAGTTTACATGGGAACGTGAAGATCAGATGAAACTCAAATATCCACATCTTTTCGAGGATGACACTCTTGGACCTAACTCCAGCTGAATTTCGGGACGAAATTCTCTCAACTGGGGGATACTGTGACATCCGTCACTTTAAGGTCCGTCAATTGACGTGTTTGTCCGTCATCTATTCTATATTTGGTCATTCCTCATCATTATTTGACTCATTATGTGGATATCATGTGTGCAATATTATCGTTGTGTGTGCATTCGTTAAAAACCGTGTGTGAACCTTAAAAGACTTTTAAAACTTTCATTTTGAAAACGTTAAATATATCATTTTATAAATATAATAAATGTTTTAATATAACCATTTCTTAAGTCATAATAACATTAAATGAACTTTTACAATTAATATAAACACCTAACGAAGTCGTTTTTCAACCGAACAAAATTTGGGAAAACTCGGGGGTTAAGTGCAGGGACTAAACTTGTAATTTTGGAAACTTGGGCTGGGTATAAATACCCATTTTCAGCCCTAAACCCCCATTTCATCTTCTTCATCTTCATCTCCTCTTCACACACTAAAACTCCATTCTAGCACCAAATCCGACCCGAGAGGTCTCGTTTTCTTCGTCTTGACACCGTCTACAACATAGACTACCCCTCTCTAGCAGGTAGTTGTCTTTGGTTGTCCATTTTAGAGCCTTTTCACGGCTGTCCAAACTAGGGTTTCGGGTGTTCGGGTTCAACCCGAACACACAAGGTCGTATGGGTGCGTGTGAGGTCTCTTTGCTTGTGTTTCATGCTTGTGTATGTTTGTTGAGTGTTTCTGGAGTCTTGTGGTGTAAAACCCGTGTTTAGAGCAGCTCGGGGGCTCTCCCGACCACAGTCGCGATTCTGCAGATTGGGCGACTGGGTCATCCATGCGATTGAGCCGTGCGACTGAGTGGGTCGTGCGACTGGATCATGCGTCTGAGTCAATCGCGCGACTGAGTTGTGCGACTGGGCATGTCGTGCGACTGAGTTGTGCGACTGAGTGTCTGTGCGATTGAGTCATGCGTGCGAATGAGTGTATGCGAATGAGTCATGCGATTGAGTGTTTGTGTGCGATTGAGTCAGGTGACCGACTGAATGTGTGCGAATGAATGTGATTCGCACGACTGGGGTCCAATCGCACGAATGAAGGTTCAGTCGTACGAAAGTAGCTAATTCGCACGATTGAAGGTTGATTCGTGCGCATGGAAGTTGAGTCGTGCGATTGGGTGTTTGTGTGGTACGACTGAAGGCCAATCATACGAATGAAGGCTCAATCGTACGAATGAAGCTGATTCGCACGATTGAGGGTTGATTCGCACGAATGGAGGTTGAGTCGTGCGTCTGGCCTTGTATGCGACTGAAATTGTTGTGTTTGACCCCTTGTGCGTGGCGTGAGTATGTCGTGTGGTGTCGAGGTAACACTAACACAATATGCCATTGTTTGGCCACAAAGATTAAAGTCAACGCGAGAAAGGGCACAGAAACTATTTTGAGCAAATTAAACTAACGCTTTACGAACGACCAAATTGACTTATAACTATTGACACTTATTCAATGTTTCTTCGATAACAACGATACTTTTACTTAAACATCATCATTAGTGGCAACAATGTCTTGTACTTGGATCTACATAGATCTAGTACGTGTGTCAGTCTGTGTGTGTTGTGCGCGACCCATCCGATACGACCCGAACCGACCCATCATTATTGCGCGCTTATACATATAACATATCATTAATGCTATACAATAACTGTCAATAGGTGTTTGACTGTTTATTTGCATTCAACATTTGGGATACATCGCTCATACATACTTACCACTTAACAAGTGAGTTTCGTGGCCCCTTTTTACGCTTATACAATATTTCAATCATTTACAAATTGGGGGAAAAGTATGCTTACACATTTTTTATGCTGTACAACTTACATACATTTTACATACAAGGAATCAACTGATACTGTGTTGCAAGTACTATTTGATACATGCTTGGGTCTGCTGTGTGGTTCTATCTTTGCAACTATTTAATTCCAGTGTGGGAACCGACGGTTAGGTATTGGTAGTACTACTGGGTTGACACCCCCACCCTCGTTCGATGGTATACTAGTTGGTACCATCAGTGGCCAGGAACGGGCCCTTGGGTGAATATATGCCGACAATTTCTTTGTGTACGTCGCTAGGTTTGGTTGCAAAGCTCATGTCATGTGATATTACTTGTGTAATAACTGTATTCACGGTATTCCGACGCGCTATTATATACAGCATCACTTACATTTTATTACATAAACCTGCGAGCTCACCAACAATTTTGTTGACCGTTTTAAGCATATCTTTTCAGGTGATCATGCAAGTCCAGGAATCTAGGTGTGCTGCCTTAGTGGAGACCCTAGGATGCATTTTGGGACTTAGCTCTTTTTGATAAACAATCTTTTTGAACAATGTTATCGCATGTAAACATTTATCAACATTTGAACTTGTTCCCGGGTTGTGGGAATTAACATTTACATTTTCATCTTATGTGTATATATGTTATCATTATCATGTTGCTTATGGCTATGTGTTGTGGACATTGACTAAACACGACACAAGTCCCCTTGTTGTCGGGTGTCGTCATGACACGCATGTCATCATTTATTTATATTGCTCTCTATCGCTTACCATGTGTTATGACGATCCCATTCTCGTTACATCCCCGTGTTTCCGCTTTTAGCGGGGGTGTGACACTTGTATGCTAGTTGATAACTGTTGTGTATAAAGAAAAAATGCCACCAATGGCAGTTGAATTTCCCAGTTATTCCCGACATCAATTACCCAAGCACGTAGCATATCTTCCAACGTCTGATGGTACGCTCACATCAGTCACCCCTTCTCTGTCCGTTCCGTGTTGCGGGTGATAAGCAGTACTCATATCTAATCGTGTTCCCAAAGATTTTCTGCAATGATTGCCAGAAGTGTGCGTGAAACGAGCATCACGATCAGAGTCTATGGAGTCGTTAACAAAGCCGTGTCTGGAACGATCTCCTCCTTGAGGTCAGGCGGGTTATACTTCTCCATCTTGTCAGTTTCCTTTATACAGAAAATGAGCAGATTTTGTCAATCGATCCCAATAACCTATTGTATCACACCATTACTAGTCTTGGCAGCTTGGTAATAAAATCATGGAGATTTGTTCCCATTTCCACATCGGTATCTATCGTCAATCGTTGGTTGCTGCATAGTCCAGATGTTTTTGTGATACTCCACCTTCACCTTCGAGCAGGTCAAGCACTTGCTTCACATATGTAGCCACATCCGCTTTCATATTAGCCACCAATAGTGCGCCTTCAGATCATGATACATTTTATCAGATCCAGGATGTATGAGTACTTGGATTTGTGTGCCTCACTCATAACCAGGTCTCTCAAATTTCCATAGGTAGGCACCAAAGTCTATCCATGAAATATCGAATCCCATCTTCCATTCATCACCAGCTGTTTTTTCCATTCCTCTCAGCGACTCAGAACCAATGTTTTCTGCTTTCAGCTTCTACCTGTGCCTCCTTAACTTGTTCAGGCAGTTGAGTACTAATAGTGAGCTGTAAAGCTCGCACCCGTCTGGGTTTAGCTGTTTCCTTCCGCTTAAGGCATCAGCAACCACATTCGCCTTTCCCCGGATGGTATTTAATAGCGCAATCATAGTCGTTTAGCAGCTCCACCCAACGTCGTTGCCTCATATTCAATTCCTTTTGCTCAAAGATATGTTGAAGACTCTTGTGATCGGTATAGATAGTGCACTTGGTACCGTACAAGTAATGTCTCCAAATCTTTAAGGCAAAGACTACTGCACCCAACTATAAGTCATGAGTAGTATAGTTCTTCTCATGAACCTTTAATTGTCTCGAGGCGTAGGCTATCACTTTGTCTCGCTGCATTAAGACACAACCCAAGCCTTGAATGGATGCATCACAATATACCACGAAGTCATCCGTCCCCTCTGGCAGTGCTAGTATCGGCGCGGTACATAGCTTCTGCTTTAGCGATTGAAAAGCCGATTCTTGGCTTTCACCACATTTGTATGTAGTCCCTTTGTGAGTCAAAGCTGTGAGAGGTTGTGCAATCTTAGAGAATCCCTCTATGAATCGCCGATAGTAACACTGCTAATCCCAAGAATTGTCTTATTTCACTCGGCGTTTTAGGTGTGGTCCAATTCTTGATCGCCTCAATTTTGGCAGGATCACATGTATCCCTTTCTCATTAACAATATGACCTAAGAATTGTACTTCTCGTATCCAAAAGTCACACTTAGAGAATTTGGCGTACAGCTGTTCCCTTTTCAGTAGCTCTAAGATCATCCGCAAATGCTCCTCATGGTCTTCCTTCGTCCTGGAATATATCAATATATCATCGATAAACACAATGACAAACTGATCGAGGTAGGGTTTTGCACACACGGTTCATGAGGTCCATGAACACAGCAGGTGCATTTGTCAACCCAAAAGGCATGACCAAGAACTCATAATGACCGTAGCGGGTACGAAACGCGGTTTTGGTGGAATGTCTTTCTTCGCGTACTCTGAGTTGATGATAGCCAGATCTCAAGTCAATCTTCGAATAAACTGATCCAGGAGTTCAAACAATGTCGATACGTATATGGTCGGTCCGGAGTGGTCAACGAGTTGTCATATCGGGTAGAGGGTAATCGGTTCCTTGTGTACCTTATTTAGCTCCCTATAGTCAATACACATCCGAAACGTGCCCTCCTTCTTCTTAACAAAGGACAGGGGCTCCCCAGGGTGATGTACTAGGGCGAATAAACCCTTATCTAATAGCTCCTGGAGTTGTGACGACACTCCCTGAATACCTCATGTAGTTCGTTCGGTGTGCTAATCGATAAGGTGCTCTAGCAATCGGGGCTGCCCGTGGGGAGTTAGCTCATTTGGAATTCCACTTGACGATGAGGTGGTACCCAGGAAGATCCTCTGGAAACACCTCTGAAAGTCGCGCACTATGGGAATATCCTCCATTCTCCTTTCCTTCGCCTGCTTATCAGTCACAAGTGCTAGAATAGCCACACGACCCTTTCGTAGTAACTTTTGGGCTTTCATGAACGAGATGATGCCTATCACAGCACCACTCCTATCACCTCGGACTGTCAGAATTGTGTCATCAACAGGAATTCGTATGATCTTTTCATGACATATAACTTCTGCTTGCTTGCTAGAAAGCCAATCCATGCCTATCACAACATCAAAACTCCCCAGAGTAACAGGCATAAGATCTATAACGAAAGTATGACCAGCAAGCTCTATCTTACAGTCTTTAAGGATATGAGTTACGTGAATCTGTTTACCGTCAGCCAACTCTACGGTGTATTTAGATTCTAGGGCGGAGGGTATATCACTTAAAAGACTATAGAATTTTAAGGACACGAAACTCCTATCAGCTCCAGTATCGAATAGTACCGAAGCAAAGCAACCATTAACAGAGAATCTACCAGTAACAGTTGTAGGATCATTTAGAGCCTCACCTGAGCCAATGACGAAGGCTCTCCCTTTTGCTCCATCCTTATTAACGCCATTACCGTTGCCATTTCCACCGTTGTTGTTACCATTGTTGTTGTTGTTATTATTGTTGTTGTTGTGTCCGTTTCCATTGTTTCCATTTCCATTTCTCCTTAGTTGCGGGCAATTTCGCTTGTAGTGCCCCTCCTTTCCACATTCAAAACAACCCTTAGGAGTTTCCTGGGGTTGTTGCGTCCTCCTAACCAGTTCGCCACGGCAATCCTTCGCAGCGTGTCCAATTTTACCACATCGCTGACATTTGAAGCTATCACATCGTCCCACGTGATGGTAGTTGCACCGGTTGCACTTCGGGTGTCTTCCACCATAACCACTGGGTCCTTGATTAGTTGCAGTTGTTTGGTTGAAGTTACGATTGTTGTCAAACCTACGTTGTTGTTGGACCGGTTGTTGTTGCTGCTGAGGCTGAGGTTGACCGCCTGAAGATGATGATGCTTTGGTGTTACTACTACTACCATCCCACTTTCTTTTGTTATCGGGCACGCCTGCCACGGCGCCCCGCTTGGGTAGACGACCCTGTTCCACTGCTTGGTCGGTTAGCTTATGGGCTAACTGAATGGCCTGCTGTATGGTGGCTGGATTAGAAGCAGTTACCATACTCTGTATTTCGGGTACAAGTCCCCGTATGTAGTGCTCGATCCTCTTGTGCATCTCATTTACCATCCCCGGGCATAATGTTGCTACCTCGTGAGTTCTAGTGGTGTAAGCCTCGATTTCTGAGCCCTGCATTTTCAGTTGCCAGAACTCTATCTCCAACTTTTGCACCTCATTGCGAGGACAGTACTCCTCGGTCATCATGGTTTTGAACTCGGCCCACGGCAGTCCATTAGCCAATGCTTGCCCCAACATCTGAACTTGGGCATTCCACCAGGATAAGGCGGCACCCTCCAGGGTCCCGGTGGCATATTTCACCTGATCAGCAGGTGGACAGTTGCACTTGGAGAATACGGACTCCGTCTTCTCGAACCAGCGTACCAGTCCCACAGCGCCTTCAGTGCCGCTGTAGGTATGGGGCTTACAGTCCATGAAGGACTTATAAGTACATGCTGGTGGTCCTGCTTTAACACAACAATTATTGATTAGACAACCTATACGGTTATGCAAGATATTTGGTTTAATTTTTCCAATCATTGTTTACCTGCTGGCTGTCCCGCTTGGGCAGCAGCCACCGCTGCCTGAATCAGGGCAGTTAACTCAGCAGGGGTCATATTAACGGCACCAGCGCCATGATCTCCGGCGCCATGGTCTCCGGCGCCACGTCCACGACCGCGCCCACGACCACGTCCACGACCACGTCCACGTGCGTCCATTGTTCACTTTACATCCACAAATACAATAATGAGTAACATCAAACAACATTTATCTCATTGAAGTACAGTAAACAATAAAGGAATAATAAATCATCACAACCACAACATTCATAACAAAAATAATAACCAAAGTAAATAAATTGCAAATAAGCCACAATGTATTCATCAATGTCAAAATTTAAGTTTGTCGTTCGTGTGGGAAAACAACCCTTCCCACATAGGTTTCAAAGAAAACACTAGGTAGTCCAAGTCATGTAAGAAAATCAATCGACAATATCAGATCCATCACTCTCATCCTCCTCCTCTTCAGGTTCCTCCTCCTCAGGTTCCTCCTCCTCCTCCTCTGGTTCTTCCTCCTCAGGTTTCCTGCAGGTGCAGGAGCCATAGCAATCTGGAGTGCTGCTAGCTGTGCCTCCAAAGCAGCAATCCTGTCATCAACCACAGCATCCCTCTGCTCGCAAGTAGCCACGCGTCCACTGAGGGTTACAATCCCGTCCCTCATTTGGTAGCACCCGTCTAGGGTCTCTCCATGACGCCCATCAAGCTCATCCATCCCATGCCTTAGGTTGTACACCTCGGTCTGTAGTGTACAAACGTCGCTAATGAGTCGCCTGACTCGACGCTGTTCTGTGTCTAATGCTGCCACCAATGCAGCAATCAACTGCTCGTTGGACTGCTCCGTCCGGGGTAGTGAAGGTACTGCTGAATCAGAGCTACCTCTCGTTCTGGGTCTCGGCTCGGGCACGCGTTCCCTATACATGAGGTGGTTGACAAACCTAGGATAAAAGCTCCAGTCCCTTGGGGGTCACGCTTCATCAACGCGAAAGGTTGATCCCAGTCAAACTCCCCTCGAGGATAATCAAAACTAGGCCAGTCGAGTCCATCATCAGGTACAGGTGCAGGAGGTGGGGACTCGGATCGCGCAGGTGATGCAGGTCGTTTTCCAGAAGCTCTTGATGACGATGCCATGCTGCAGATAGTGTGACGTGTATGCCAATGAGTATACAGTAGATGAAAATAAAGTACAGGTAACTAACTAACTGTGTGCGGTTATAGTCTAGTGTGTATGCAACCTAGTTCCCTATAACCAATGGCTCTGATACCAATCTGTCACACCCTCAAAATCCACGTGCGGGGTTTTACCGCGAGGCGTGTGAACAAACCAGGATCACAGTCAGTAGTTACATAGATGAGGATACTTAAGCTTCATTTGATCTTCCCGTTCCCATGTGAATTCCGGTCCACGTCGCGAATTCCAACGGATTTTGACAATAGGTATCTTGCTCTGCTTAAGTGTTTTCACCTCACGGTCCATCACCTCCACTGGTTCTTCAATAAAACGTAGTTGCTCATCCACTTGAACCTCTTCTAGCGGTACGACCATCGTTTCATCAGTTATGCATTTCTTCAAGTTTGATACGTGAAATACATCATGGATTCCACTTAGCGAATCAGGTAGGGCTAGACGATAGGCCACTGGACCTATTCTTTCCACTATTTCAAATGGTCCAACGTACCTCGGGTTTAGCTTCCCTCGCTTGCCAAACCGAACTACGCCTTTCCATGGTGAAACTTTCAACAAAACCTTGTCACCAACCTGAAACTCTAAAGGTTTCCGTCTCCTGTCAGCATAACTCTTCTGCCTGTCGCGTGCTGCAACCATACGGTTACGTATCTATACAATCTTCTCAGTTGTTTCATGGATTAACTCGGGACCAGTCAGTTGACTATCGCCAATTTCCGCCCAACAAACAGGTGATCTACATTTTCTCCCATACAAAGCCTCGAAAGGTGCTGCTTGTATGCTAGTGTGATAACTGTTGTTATAAGAAAATTCCACCAATGGCAGGTGAATTTCCCAGTTATTCCCGAAATCAATTACACAAGCACGTAGCATATCTTCCAACGTCTGTATGGTACGCTCACTCTGGCCGTCCGTTTGCGGGTGATAAGCAGTACTCATATCTAATCGTGTTCCCAAAGATTTCTGCAATGATTGCCAGAAGTGTGACGTGAAACGAGCATCACGATCAGAGATAATGGAGATCGGTACACCGTGTCTGGAAACGATCTCCTTGAGGTACAGGCGGGTTAACTTCTCCATCTTGTCAGTTTCCTTTATAGCAAGAAATGAGCAGATTTTGTCAATCGATCCACAATAACCCATATTGTATCACAACCATTACTAGTCCTGGGCAGCTTGGTAATAAAATCCATGGAGATTTATTCCCATTTCCACATCGGTATCTCGGGTTGCTGCAATAGTCCAGATGGTTTTGATACTCCACCCCACCTTCACCTTCGAGCAGGTCAAGCACTTGCTCACATATGTAGCCACATCCGCTTTCATATTAGGCCACCAATAGTGCGCCTTCAGATCATGATACATTTTATCAGATCCAGGATGTATAGAGTACTTGGATTTGTGTGCCTCACTCATAACCAGGTCTCTCAAATTTCCATAGGTAGGCACCCAAAGTCTATCCATGAAATATCGAATCCCATCTTCCTTCATCACCAGCTGTTTTTCCATTCCTCTCAGCGACTCAGAACCAATGTTTTCTGCTTTCAAAGCTTCTACCTGTGCCTCCTTAACTTGTTCAGGCAGTTGAGTACTAATAGTGAGCTGTAAAGCTCGCACCCGTCTGGGTTTAGCTGTTTCCTTCCGGCTTAAGGCATCAGCAACCACATTCGCCTTTCCCGGATGGTATTTAATAGCGCAATCATAGTCGTTTAGCAGCTCCACCCAACGTCGTTGCCTCATATTCAATTCCTTTTGCTCAAAGATATGTTGAAGACTCTTGTGATCGGTATAGATAGTGCACTTGGTACCGTACAAGTAATGTCTCCAAATCTTTAAGGCAAAGACTACTGCACCCAACTCTAAGTCATGAGTAGTATAGTTCTTCTCATGAACCTTTAATTGTCTCGAGGCGTAGGCTATCACTTTGTCTCGCTGCATTAAGACACAACCCAAGCCTTGAATGGATGCATCACAATATACCACGAAGTCATCCGTCCCCTCTGGCAGTGCTAGTATCGGCGCGGTACATAGCTTCTGCTTTAGCGATTGAAAAGCCGATTCTTGGCTTTCACCCCATTTGTATGTAGTCCCTTTGTGAGTCAAAGCTGTGAGAGGTTGTGCAATCTTAGAGAATCCCTCTATGAATCGCCGATAGTAACCTGCTAATCCCAAGAATTGTCTTATTTCACTCGGCGTTTTAGGTGTGGTCCAATTCTTGATCGCCTCAATTTTGGCAGGATCAACATGTATCCCTTTCTCATTAACAATATGACCTAAGAATTGTACTTCTCGTATCCAAAAGTCACACTTAGAGATAATTTGGCGTACAGCTGTTCCCTTTTCAGTAGCTCTAAGATCATCCGCAAATGCTCCTCATGGTCTTCCTTCGTCCTGGAATATATCAGTATATCATCGATAAACACAATGACAAACTGATCGAGGTAGGGTTTGCACACACGGTTCATGAGGTCCATGAACACAGCAGGTGCATTTGTCAACCCAAAAGGCATGACCAAGAACTCATAATGACCGTAGCGGGTACGAAACGCGGTTTTGGAAATGTCTTCTTCGCGTACTCTGAGTTGATGATAGCCAGATCTCAAGTCAATCTTCGAATAGTAACTTGATCCCTGGAGTTGGTCAAACAAGTCATCGATACGGGGTAGAGGGTATCGGTTCTTGACTGTTACTTTATTTAGCTCCCTATAGTCAATACACATCCGAAACGTGCCATCCTTCTTCTTAACAAACAGGACAGGGGCTCCCCAGGGTGATGTACTAGGGCGAATAAAACCCTTATCTAATAGCTCCTGGAGTTGTGACGACAACTCCTGTAGTTCGTTCGGTGCTAATCGATAAGGTGCTCTAGCAATCGGGGCTGCGCCGGGAGTTAGCTCAATTTGGAATTCCACTTGACGATGAGGTGGTAACCAGGAAGATCCTCTGGAACACCTCTGGAAAGTCGCGCACTATGGGAATATCCTCCATTCTCCTTTCCTTCGCCTGCTTATCAGTCACAAGTGCTAGAATAGCCACACGACCCTTTCGTAGTAACTTTTGGGCTTTCATGAACGAGATGATGCCTATCACAGCACCACTCCTATCACCTCGGACTGTCAGAATTGTGTCATCAACAGGAATTCGTATGATCTTTTCATGACATATAACTTCTGCTTGCTTGCTAGAAAGCCAATCCATGCCTATCACAACATCAAAACTCCCCAGAGTAACAGGCATAAGATCTATAACGAAAGTATGACCAGCAAGCTCTATCTTACAGTCTTTAAGGATATGAGTTACGTGAATCTGTTTACCGTCAGCCAACTCTACGGTGTATTTAGATTCTAGGGCGGAGGGTATATCACTTAAAAGACTACAGAATTTTAAGGACACGAAACTCCTATCAGCTCCAGTATCGAATAGTACCGAAGCAAAGCAACCATTAACAGAGAATCTACCAGTAACAGTTGTAGGATCATTTAGAGCCTCACCTGAGCCAATGACGAAGGCTCTCCCTTTGCTCCATCCTTATTACCGCCATTACCGTTGCCATTTCCACCGTTGTTGTTACCATTGTTGTTGTTGTTATTGTTGTTGTTGTTGTGTCCGTTTCCATTGTTTCCATTTCCATTTCTCCTTAGTTGCAGGCAATTTCGCTTGTAGTGCCCCTCCTTTCCACATTCAAAACAACCCTTAGGAGTTTCCTGGGGTTGTTGCGTCCTCCTAACCAGTTCGCCACGGCAATCCTTCGCAGCGTGTCCAATTTTACCACATCGCTGACATTTGAAGCTATCACATCGTCCCACGTGATGGTAGTTGCACCGGTTGCACTTCGGGTGTCTTCCACCATAACCACTGGGTCCTTGATTAGTTGCAGTTGTTTGGTTGAAGTTACGATTGTTGTCAAACCTACGTTGTTGTTGGACCGGTTGTTGTTGCTGCTGAGGCTGAGGTTGACCGCCTGAAGATGATGATGCTTTGGTGTTACTACTACCATCCCACTTTCTTTTGTTATCGGGCACGCCTTGCCACGGCGCCCCGCTTAGGTAGACGACCCTGTTCCACTGCTTGGTCGTTAGCTTATGGGCTAACTGAATGGCCTGCTGTATGGTGGCTGGATTAGAAGCAGTTACCATACTCTGTATTTCGGGTACAAGTCCCCGTATGTAGTGCTCGATCCTCTTGTGCATCTCATTTACCATCCCCGGGCATAATGTTGCTAGCTCGTGAGTTCTAGTGGTGTAAGCCTCGATTTCTGAGCCCTGCATTTTCAGTTGCCAGAACTCTATCTCCAACTTTTGCACCTCATTGCGAGGACAGTACTCCTCGGTCATCATGGTTTTGAACTCGGCCCACGGCAGTCCATTAGCCAATGCTTGCCCCAACATCTGAACTTGGGCATTCCACCAGGATAAGGCGGCACCCTCCAGGGTCCCGGTGGCATATTTCACCTGATCAGCAGGTGGACAGTTGCACTTGGAGAATACGGACTCCGTCTTCTCGAACCAGCGTACCATACCAGTCCCACAGCGCCTTCAGTGCCGCTGTAGGTATGGGGCTTACAGTCCATGAAGGACTTATAAGTACATGCTGGTGGTCCTGCTTTAACACAACAATTATTGATCAGACAACCTATACGGTTATGCAAGATATTTGGTTTAATTTTTCCAATCATTGTTTACCTGCTGGCTGTCCCGCTTGGGCAGCAGCCACCGCTGCCTGAATCAGGGCAGTTAACTCAGCAGGGGTCATATTAACGGCACCAGCGCCATGATCTCCGGCGCCATGGTCTCCGGCGCCACGTCCACGACCGCGCCCACGACCACGTCCACGACCACGTCCACGTGCGTCCATTGTTCACTTTACATCCACAAATACAATAATGAGTAACATCAAACACATTTATCTCATTGAAGTACAGTAAACAATAAAGGAATAATAAATCATCACAACCACAACAACATTCATAACAAAAATAATACCAAAGTAAATAAATTGCAAATAAGCCACAATGTATTCATCAATGTCAAAATTTAAGTTTGTCGTTCGTGTGGGAAAACAACCCTTCCCACATAGGTTTCAAAGAAAACACTAGGTAGTCCAAGTCATGTAAGAAAATCAATCGACAATATCAGATCCATCACTCTCATCCTCCTCCTCTTCAGGTTCCTCCTCCTCAGGTTCCTCCTCCTCCTCTGGTTCTTCCTCCTCAGGTTCCTCTGCAGGTGCAGGAGCCATAGCAATCTGGAGTGCTGCTAGCTGTGCCTCCAAAGCAGCAATCCTGTCATCAACCACACAGCATCCCTCTGCTCGCAAGTAGCCACGCGTCCACTGAGGGTTACAATCCCGTCCCTCATTTGGTAGCACCCGTCTAGGGTCTCTCCATGACGCCCATCAAGCTCATCCATCCATGCCTTAGGTTGTACACCTCGGTCTGTAGTGTACAAACGTCGCTAATGAGTCGCCTGACTCGACGCTGTTCTGTGTCTAATGCTGCCACCAATGCAACAATCAACTGCTCGTTGGACTGCTCCGTCCGGGGTAGTGAAGGTACTGCTGAATCAGAGCTACCTCTCGTTCTGGGTCTCGGCTCGGGCACGCGTTCCCTATACATGAGGTGGTTGACAAACCTAGGATAAAAGCTCCAGTCCCTTGGGGGGTCACGCTTCATCAACGCGAAAGGTTGATCCCAGTCAAACTCCCCTCGAGGATAATCAAAACGAGGCCAGTCGAGTCCATCATCAGGTACAGGTGCAGGAGGTGGGGACTCGGATCGCGCAGGTGATGCAGGTCGTTTTCCAGAAGCTCTTGATGACGATGCCATGCTGCAGATAGTGTGACGTGTATGCCAATGAGTATACAGTAGATGAAAATAAAGTACAGGTAACTAACTAACTGTGTGCGGTTATAGTCTAGTGTGTATGCAACCTAGTTCCCTATAACCAATGGCTCTGATACCAATCTGTCACACCCTCAAAATCCATGTGCGGGGTTTTACCGCGAGGCGTGTGAACAAACCAGGATCACAGTCAGTAGTTACATAGAACGACTCTATATGCCACAAGTAAATAAAACAACCAAAGATTTAAAACATGCGGAAGCGTTTTGAAAAAAACTCAAACAACTAAAAGTATAAAATGGCAAAACATGTGCCAACCCAAAATAGTAACCATAATCATTAAAATGCTAATGTCTTGAAAACCGAGTCTTAGTATGCAAGTGAACCGTGGAGTGCTCCTAGAGGCAAGCAGCTTAATGACCTGAGAAAAGCATACTAAAATGTCAACACATAGGTTGGTGAGTTCAAGAGTTTGAGTTCAGTAAACATATAAACAGTTGTGATATATATAAGCAGTGTATTGTAATAGATAGCTAGTCTATTAACAGCAAATATTAATACATAGTGATTTCGCAATTGAAGCTGACTGTGATAGTTGTTGCCTCCTGTCACGACTTACCATGTCGTGACAATGTTCAATAGGACAAATTGCACCCGGTTGACCTCGAGTCACACAGGTGGGGCTCGTCAGACCCAGTAGTACTACCCAAGTTTCCCCGCTATTTAATATTAACAATTCGAAAGTGTGAGGACTTTCCATGATAAATAACACTATATCAATATTAAACACAACTTAAATATTAAAAGCGTTCATAAAATACCAGTATGCTATCTCCCCCAAAAGAGATTAAATAAAGCGTGGGGCATGAACTCACCTGATGTATGCAAAGAGTACTTAGGGTTTATTTGAGAAACGAGTGGATAGCCAACCTTCAAAGGTTACCTAGATCATGCGAGTACATAAGTACGTGTAAATGAAAGACATGTGAAACCCTAATTATACCAAAACCAAAGACTCAAGCTTCCAGACAAATAGACACGTTTGACCTAGTTGACCCGTTTGACCCGTTGGTGACATTATGAGTTACAATTCAAATAGAGCCAATGAGAACATATAACATACATGACTAACATTCAAACAGTATCATACACATGCTACATTATCCATACATACACTTAATCTTAGCCATGCTCATAGCATTCAACATACACCATAATCATTACTCACCAAACCAAACATGATATCCTAGCAACTAATCAACACCAACTTTATACATGATCACCACAAATCCAAATATCATCCATGATTATCCAAACATCTCATACAACTAATTCAACATGATTCATCACCTTAGAATTCATCCATGATCATACTAACATGCTCCTAATATCCCAAACATGTTCATATCATCATACATCAAACTTTACACAAATAAAGTTTCCCTTTTGGGAAAGAACATCCCAAAATCTATCAAACATCCTATACATTCATGAATTCATTATAATATACCAATTCAAGCTCATATCAACATCTATGCATGATCAACAACATCCAAACATCATAATCCATCATCTTCATAAACAAAAGTTTCTACTTTTGGCAAGCTATGAACTAACAACATGCATTCAAAGATTTCTAGCATTCATTACAACAATCTAGCATCTATTATCATCATGAACTCATCCATAACATCAATCCATCACTAGATCACTACTTCATGCAAAATAAAGTTACTATTCTTAGTAACCTATGAACATGCATCAAAATCCCAACTTTCTTGTAAGATCAATGTATTCTAACATTCATACAACCCAATAATCATCAAACATTCATCAAACAATCATCATCCATACAAAATCATACTAGAATTCGAATTAGGGTTTGTACATCACCAAAGATCATGATCAATCCACTAGAAACATCCAATTCATACATAATCCACGTTAAACAACATGTAAACAATCTAACTAATGAATTAACAACATCAAACAACACCCAAATCGACTCCATGAAGACCAATTTCGTACTTAGGTTCGGCCAAGATGAACAACTCACAAAAACATGAAAAATCTAACCTTTAAACGTGTTATAGCTTGCAATTGATGATTCCTATGTTTGTATATGCTTGAACTCGAACCAAAATCGCAGATTGTTGCTAGTTCTAGGCTGAATTCGAAGATTGAGAGGGATAGAAGGGAGGTTGCGGCCGAATGGGGGTGGGTTAGGGTTTGGGTTTGTTTTGTTTAGTTAAACTTTGTAAAATGACAAGTTAACCCTTGTGTTTTGTATTTTATTAAAAAGGCACTCTTTTAAACACTTTTAATGATTTTTAACTATAATAATAAACATATAACTCATGGTAACAAATTATATGTTTTATCTTTATAAAACACAAACATACGAATTAATACACACATTCACATTTCCACGTTACGCGATTAATTCTCAATTAACATATAAAACATGCAAACATAAACATAATACAATAATTACATAATCAATTAGATTATCAATGATTTGACATTATTTAATATTATTGAACGTTAAACGACAACTAGTGTGTGCTCACGACACGTGTATGCAAGACTTAACGAAACTAACGGAGTTTGGTAACGGAAATTTACCGGATGTCACATAATCGATTCCCATTGATTATGATCTGTATAGAAAAAGAAAGCCTTGAGACAATCTTTCCAATCTTCAATTTCTCCATTAATGAGTCTTGGAGGTCTATTAGGAGCAACCTTTCAAATCCGCAAGTGTGAGAGTAGCTAATTTTGACATTATAGTTTCGCAGAAAGATTGGTAATTTCGCTAGTAAATTCGCTAACAATTCGCTAACAACTTCGCTGAACTTGCTTAACAGTTTCGCTGAAACAATACTATCGCAGACACTTTTCTCTGCAATTTCAGCACACTTTCGCTTGATCAGAGACAACAATGCTTAGTTCGCTGCTAATTTTCGCAGGAACAAGCTTAACTTTCGTTCAGAATAGATCGGCAGCACTTTCGCTTGATAACTGATCAAAACACTGCTGAACTTTCGTTCAAAGAAATACTTTCGCTGAAACTCTAGAAAACAACTTCAGATCCAAATAACTCATAATTTCGCTGAAAGAAGATCACAGTTCGCTGTAAGAACTGTAGTTTCGCTCGTCGATCTGAAACCCTTTTTCACCTTAAATCAATCTGAAATCATCCAAAACTCAATGAATCTTAGATCTGATGATTGTAGAATCTTCCTCATGAAGAACAAGCATAATTCAATCAATTTCATCCCAAAAACCTGATAATCCAATGAGAATTGATTGAAACTGATATTGACCAAAACCACCAAAACTCAACAAATCAGAGCACTAAGGCTCTGATACCATATTGTTGTCATGTGATCGATGAAGAGTACAATTGATAGAATAGTTTGATCAATATCACATACATAAACCAAATAGCAAACAATTGAGAGATGATATGATGAATCAAGACATAATGATATTCAAATGAACAAACTCACTCAATAACAATAAGCACAATTGTATTTCAATGAATAACTGCTTGAGAATGATAGTTTGCAACAGAATTCCACGTTTAGGGTTTTGCAAACTTATCATACAAAATGAATGACAATAGTAAATATAGCAGTCATAGTTTCGCTGACAGTTTCGCTACAAGCGAAACTGTCATGCCGAAACTATATTTTCGCCCGGCAGAACACAAGTTCGCCGGGTGAACCAAAACAGCAAACTGTGAGCGAAACTATAGATTCGCTCACAGTTTCGCTGGACTGCCAAAACTGCTATAACTATCAAAATACAAAATGAAACTAACACAAGTCCTATTACAATGTAAGTAAACATCTATACAAAAGTGAGTCCAACCTAACATGATCTTCTATATACATGTATATATATATATACTATATATATATATATATATTATATATATATATACATGTAGATATATATACATATATATATATACATGTATATATATATATATATTATATATATATATATACATACATATACATTACATGTATATATCTATATCATATATATATACATGTATATATATATATACATATATATAATATATATATATATCTATATATATATCTATATATACCTCTATATATATCCATATATATATACATGTATATATATTATCTCTCTTACTCTATCTATCTCCCATGTATATTTATCCTGTATGCATCTCTATATATATATGTCTATATACTTATATATACTCTATCTATCTATATACCTGTCTATATCTATACCTATATATATATTCATACCTCTCTATATACATGTCTCTCTATATTAGCATACATATATATACATGTATATATTATGCATATATATATATATCTATATATCTATATATATATATCATATATATATATATATCTCTATATATCTCTATATCTCTATCTATCTCTATCTCTCTAATCTCCTGTCTCTATCTTATCTATATATCTATCTCTCTATCTCTATCTTATACATGTTATACTACCTGTATATATCTATACATATATATATCCCTGTCTATCTATATATGCATACTAATCATCTCATGTATAGATATATATCTATAAATATCTCTATCTCTATCTCTATAGCATACATCCATATACC